>CAUYUJ010015815.1:482161-534661 GCA_963575745.1 Prorocentrum cordatum | reverse complement strand
TTTTTTTCACTGCGCGAGGCGGTCCGGGATCGTCTGAGGTCTGGGGCCAGACCACCGGGGCCTGGGCCGAACAGCTCCCCCGTGGGGAAGAGGTCGCCGCGGCCGCGGCGCCGTCCCGCCTTCCCCGCCCCGTCCCTGCCGGGCCGCCCCTGCCACAGCGCGCGCCTTGCGCCTGTGCCCCTGGTGCCCCCCCCCCCCTCCTTGCAGTGACGTCAAAATGTTCCTCGCGTCGGTAATTTGTGCTATTCGATGTTGGCCAGCGTGGACCCAAAGAGCGATCTCTTGCAATCTACGCGGCGCAATCCAGGTGGTACAGCCAATGAGGTACAATCAATGCGGTGTAACCTATGTGGCGTAAAGCATTGCAAAGCTGCGAAAGGCAATGTGATGTAAAGGACTGCGAAGCAATGCGACGCAATGTGATGCAAAGCAATGCACTGCAATACAATGAAATGCAACGCAATGCAATGCAGCGCAATGCAATGCAAACCGACGCAACGTAATGCAACACAATACAATGTAATGCAAAGCAGTGTGATTGCACTGCAATGCGATTGCTATGCAATGCCCAGTCGACGAGCGGTAACCGGCTGCGACGAAGCGGCCACGGGGCGGCGACAGGGCGGCGACGACGGCCACATAGTCGCCAGACCGGCACCGCCTCCCAGCGACGGGGCGGCTGTTGCTGCTGGTGGCGACAGCGAACCTGGGAGCCTGGGAGCAAGTGGGTAGGGAGTATAGCGTCTAAGAGCGTCTGAGGGCGTCGGCCTGGTGGGCGCTTGGGTCCAAAATAGGAGTTCGCGAGGGGTGCTCGAACCGCATCCATGTATTATGTATTTGCGACTGAGTCATTGTGATTGTGGTTCTGCCTCTTGTGCCCAAGGGCCCTTCGAGGCCAGGGGGGGGGTCGCTGTTGGCGATCAACAAACGCGCGCCAAATAATACGTAGCACCCCGCAGTTGCGGATAAGAGTGCGGGTGCGGCGAGGACGTCGGCAGTCTGCGAGGCTCTGAAGAAGCCCGCCGCAGGCGCCGAAAGTTTACAAAGTACAATATACAACGAGCCCGCGGCCGGCGCGATATTTCCGATAAAAGAATGTGGGTGGGCCGCGGGGTGGGTCGCGGGTTGGTCGCGGGTGGGTCGCGGGTAGTTCGCGGGTTGGTCGCGGGTGGGTCGCGGGTGGGTCACGGGTGGGTCACGGGGGGGTCGCGGGTGGGGTCGCGGGCGTGTCGCAGAGTGACGCATGGGTCGCGGGTGGGTCGCGGGGCGGGTCGAAGGTGGGTCGCGGGCGAGTCGCGGGCGGGTCGCGGGGCGGGTCGCAGGCCCGTCGCGGGGGGTGTCGCAGGGGGTACAACGACAACAAACAACAAACGCCAAACAACAAATAACAAACAAAGCAAACAACAACAATTACAACAACAAGAAGAACAACAATCCGCACCGCAGGACTTCATATCAGCCACGCGCCGAGGGACAGTGAATGACCGTTCGGCCCCCTCACTCTCTCACTCTGGATGTTCTTTCAACTAAGGATGGTGGAGGGTCGGGTGGGTGTGCACAGAAGTGCATGTTTTGCAGAGGGTGGTGAAGGTTGGTTCGGGCGGATGCGTGCCAGGCAAATGTTTGAACATCGGATGACGAAGGTTGGGTCGTATGGGTGTACGCCAGGTGATCTATGTGCATAAGATGATGGACCGGATGGATGTGCACCGGGTGATTTGCGTTTGCGTAGGATGGTGAGGATTGGGTCGTACGGATGCGAGCAGGCTTGTATTCGTTTCGCATAGGCATGTGTGAGTTGGGCCGTATGGATGTACACCGAGAAATATGTCTTGCACAGGAAGGTGAAGATTTGGTCGTATGGATGTGCGCGGCGCTACGCCGAGATCCACATTTTGAAAAGGAACCGGCCTCAATATTTTCTAAGGCGAATGTGTTCGGCGCTAGGGCGAGAGCCACATTTTGAAAACGAAACGGCCTCAATCCTTGACACGGTTGCAAAGTTTTGAAAACGAACGTGCGTGGAGCAAAAGCGAGAGCCACATGTTGAAAACCACCGGGGTTCCATCCATGAGGCTGCCGCAAATCTTCAAGACGAATGTGCGCAGCGCTGAAGCGAAAACCACATTTTGAAAACCACCCGGGCTCCATCATAGCGGGTCAAGGAGCCCGGCCCACGGAGTGCTGACAATTCGGAACGGCCCCGGCGCCATCTGGGAGGCCAGGGGGAGCCCGAGGGCTGAGAATTCTGAGCGGCGGGGGTGGCGTTTCTGACTGGCCTCCTGGCATGGGCGACTTGCAGTCCTGGGGGGACGAAGACCGACGGGCGATGACGACAAAGAAGATGACGGAGGACTGTGGATGGCATGGGGTGGATCTGCGTGGGCGTCCTGGCGACCTGCAGTCCTGGGGCGACGATGGACGACGACGGCGACGACGACGAAGGCGGACTGCGGATGGCAAGAAGGGTGGCGGGGTCGTCGACGACGACGACGACGACAACGACGACGACGGCCGTTTGCGGATGATAGGTAGGGGAGGAAAGGGGGGGGAAGGAGGGGGAGGAAGTGGAAGGGGAGGGGAACGGGGGGGAGCGGGGAGGAGGGGGGAGGCAGGGGGAGGAAGGGGGGCGGGGCTGCGTTGGCGCTGTGCAATCCCAGGAGACGACGGCGACGGACGACAACGACGACGACGGCCCGTTGCACAAGGAAAGTGGGGGAGGGGGAGGGGGCTGCGCGGGCGCCCTGCAGTCCTGGGGCGACGACGGACGACGACGACGACGACGACGACGACGACGACGACGACGACGACGACGACGACGGGATGACGACCGACGGGATGACAACAGCCAACGCGACGCCCAAAACATCTAGCAGGGGGGACGACTAGAACGACAGTTTCGCCGCTCTAAGTCGATTCGTTTGCTCTACACACAATGGGAAGGCGACCCCCCGGGACGGGGGGAAACTTTTTTATCGCCTCCCTCTATTACGCCTCCCTCCTCCCTACGTCCTCGCCTGCGCCTTTCCTCCTCCTCCTCCTCCTCCTCCTCCTCCTCCTCCTCATCATCATCATCATCATCATCATCATCATCATCATCATCATCATCAGCCTTCTCCTCATCCTCCTCCTTCTCCTCCTTCTCCTCCTCCTCCTCCTGCTCCTCCTCCTCCACCACCTCCACCTCCTCCTCCCCTCTGCCTCCACCACCTGCACCTCCACCTCCACCTCCACCTCCTTCCTCAAGCAAATGTGGCTCGAGGCTTCTCCGTACCCATTTGGGCTCTGGGCAATTTCGACGTCACGTCCCACGCCTCCACGTGGCGCTTCTGGGACGCCCAGGCTGCCGCACCGTGAGTGCAGCTTTTCTGGGCGACGAAGTGGGACGCATCGTGAGAACAGCAGCGGTCTACCTGAAATTCTCCGGCCTCCGGCAAGTCCTGGTGTGGTGCCCTTCAGCTGGCTCGTCTTTGTACACCTGGCCGCCTTGACGGGGCTGGTTCACGTGTTCGACCTAGGCATGGTTTGCCTCGGCTTCTGGCTGCGCTGACACTCCTGTCACGAGGATGCCCTTCGTGCAGATACCAATGCTGTGCGCGGCCCGTCGGCGCGCCTTCTGCTACCGTGTCGCAATGGGCCCGCTCACCAAAGGCTGGGCAGTGGCTAGTCGCACGGCCCTTCGTTGCGTTCTCAGGTTCAGTGCCGCAGTGGGCCAGTGCCTCGTGGGCTGCTCGGATTGGGGGGCGGTTTTCAAACCTTTCGGCCTCCACGCCAATGCTTGGATCGGCATGTGAGAGAAAGGCGTGCAGTGGAAACTAGTTCTGTCGGTGCGTAGCTTGCGGTGGGAGGCGAAGCTGGCCCCAACCGTTATCAGTTACATCAGTTACATCGTTAGGATCAGCATGTGCGAGAAGGCATGCAGCGGTGGACAGTGGCAACTATCTGTATCGGTGCGAGGCTCAGCGACGGCGGTCCGTCAGCGCGTTTTCTCCTGCAGTGCCAGTGGACCAGCTGAGATAAGTGCTTGGATCAAGACTGGCGCTTTTTTTCTCTGGTGGGATTTGGTTCTGGCCGGTCAAACTTTGTCTTGATTGGGTCAAACACTTCCATTTTCTGGCATGGTGTTCGGTTGGCGGCGTGCTGGCTTCAGCATTTCCCATCCGCATATTTCCATCCGTTCAGTGTTGTCAGGCATAGTGCCTGGGCCCGTTATTTTCGCTATGTCGCTCGTTGGGTGCAGGAGGGAAGAACCTACACATTTGTTGCTGTCTTGCAAGGTTGTCTGTGGAGGAGGCGATCTGGATGTCGCACGTGAAAGGTTGCCCAGCTATCTGTGGTGCAAATCATAGTAGGGACGACTCGAGCCGAGTTCATTTCAGCAAAGTTTGTTACGCTATCAGTATGTGGTGAGGCATCCATTTGAGGTGTGTACGGGGTGCTCGTCTTCCCTAAGCTCTGGCCATGTACCCGCGCTGTGGTCCGTGTTATGGTTCGTCTTCTTCGTGGGTGAGCTCAAGGGGCGGCCTCTAGAAAGTTGAATCAGATCGCACCACGATGGGGCCCATTCCATTCCATTCCACCTCCACCTCCAGCTCCAGCTCCTCCTTCACCTTCTCCTCCTCCTCCTCCTCCTCCTCCTCCTCCTCCTTCTCCTCCATCTCGTCCTTCCCCAAGACGTCCTTCCCAAACATCGCCACATCTCCAGTCTCCATTCCCGTCCGCAAGGCCCCGTGTTCATCCTCTTTCTCGCCCGCGGCCCCTCCAGAGATGGGCCCGCTCCGTTCGCCGCTCCCCGAGGAGCTTGCCGAGCCCGACGGCGCAGTTGTCCTGAGCGGGCATGTGCATCGGCGGTGTCTCCTACAGTGGTTGCGAGGGACCAGCTCGTGAGGACGTGAGCGTTCAGTGCGATCGCTGCCAGCATGCGGCAGCAGAGGGGTCCCGAGAGCAGAGGCGGCCTAATGTGAGGCTCTTCGCTGCTCTCGGCCTCATGGAGGCCGCGCCTGGGCTCTGGGGCCGTGAGAAAACGACCCGGAAAGAAGAACTGGACCCAGGGGGGAGCCCTGGGCTCCAAGACCCGTCTCCCTCAGGACCCGTTCCCGCCATGCCAGAGGATGAGGAGGAGGAGGAGGAGGAGGAGGAGGAATAATGATGAGGAGGAGCAGGATCAGGAGGGGGAAGAAGCACTACGAGGAGTAGAAGGAGGACAAGGAGGAGGGGGATGGATGCGGACCGCCCAGGAGGAGGAGGGAGGAGGAGGAGGAGGAGGAGGAGGATGAGAAGGAGGAGAAGGACTAATCAGAAGGAAGATAGCTTCTGGCTCCGAGAGCATCGCACTCCATGCAAAACTGTGTCACGCATGTGCCCTTGCTGTGTGCGCATGCCACGGCAATTTTTCAGCGTCGTTCCTTGACGAGGGCTTGAAGGACGGAACGCTGGCACGCGCACTGGTCAAGACACGGGCTCGAGAGCGCCATGCGAGCCAGGCGCGGGGAGAAGGTCGTCCTCGCCCTGCCCTCGAACCATCGACCCCAGGCGTTGCAATCGCTTGCGCTCCGGGCGTTTTCGCTAGGCTTCGGGCCCTGGGACCAACACAGGTCGATCCGGCTCGAAAAATCAGCAGCAAGATGGGGTCTAGGGCTCGGGTCGCAATTTTTCGCGATGGCTCATTTGTCATGGTCACCGGGATGATAAGCCTTTCGAGTGGCCACTGGACGCATAATTGATCAGCGCGGCTCCCCCCACTGTGGCTGCCTTAGACTAGAGGGTCAAAACAAAATGCACTAACGCGGATTTCTTGTGTCAGCGCTGGATCCCTCGCTTTCCCCGTCGCGCGAAGCGCGACAGAGGCAGCGCCAGAAGCGCCGTCAAGGGTGACCGAAACATCGACCCCAGAAATCCGCGCGGACCTCTGACAACTTGCGGCTGTGTCACTTGAGCGACGCCAACAGGCGGGTCTTACGCAAGATGGTATAGCGTCCTTTCGCCGCGGCTTACGCGGGCCGCCAGCGCGGGACGCTACATTAGAAGCGAGGGCGCGCGCGCCATCTTACGCAGGCAGCTCACGCGCGAAAACCCGCGCAGCCGACCCAGTTGTCTTCCGTCGTTCCTTTCTTGCTCTTCGACATCAGTTCCCCATGTTGCCCGAGTTGCCACCCGATGAACGACTCATCAGTGCAGAGCTCGCCTCTGTCGCTGCCCAATACACAGCACTCAGGAAACGCCTGTACGCCACCACCATGTCTGGCCAGCGCCAGCCCAGGCCCCCTGGCACGCCCCCCTCCCTCCTAGGCCAGACGAGTAACACAACCATTTTGCAATGTTTCGCCTCGCCCCCCGGTTCGCCGATTTCAATGTTGAATCAGCCGCGGCCGTTGAAAGGAGCACATCCAATCGCGCAGCGCCCAGCGCGAACATTGAACCTGCGGGGCGCGGAGGGGCGGACCGCGCGCGAGAGTTGCAGTATTTGTCCAGGGTAGTGCAGGGCCCAGGCTGGCCTTGGCCAAGCACGGCAGTGGTGTGAAATTGGGCGCTGGCCGAAACCTCTGCCGATTTCAAGCGGGCTGGAACGCTGCGGTCGGCGTGTCGGGGGAACGCCCTTTTCGGCCAGCTCTGCGCTCCAACCCACGCGGGTCATGGGGCGCCCACCGCTGTTGGACGACCTCTTGGAGGCGCGCCTGGTTGGCGGCGTAGTACGCACTTCGCTGCCCCGATACGCAACGCGCAGCACGTAGCGTGCTGACGCGGAGCTCAACGCGTAGACTGGACACGCGGGTCTGGCGCGATACGTTCGCCAAAACGTGGACTAATACGTGCCGAGCCAACACGCAAAGTGTTAACACTGACGTTCTGAGCACGGTACGTGCTGCGGTTCAACGTGGGCGTATCAGGGCAACTACTGTCGGATCGGACGTAATCACATCCTTCAAGAACACGACGGCACCCTCCCCAGGATGCACACGAGCACCCACCTAACACAAAGGACAGTCGGGTAGTACCCTCCCCGAGCTCGATCTGATACCTCGGCCCAACTGTGGTTCAGAGACACGCGATGACGCGCGCTCGGAGGGCAGGCCAGCGCTCCCTTCGACCGTCGGCGTGGCTCCCCGCCGTCGCCCCTCCGATCGCCGCCAGCGCCGAGAGCTCTCATCGCGCGCCCAGGTGACCCCATGCGGAGACGAAGAGAACAGAAACCTTCCGAGCTGGGCGCCCAGCCTGGCCCGCGGAACCGCCTGATGCTGCGACGGGGGGAGGGAGAGATCTGCAATGGCAAGGCAGGGAAGGAAAGAGGGAGGAGGAGGAGGAGGAGGAGGAGGAGGAGGAGGAGGAGGAGGAGGAGGAGGAGGGGGAGCGCGGGGACCGCACGCCACCAGCAAGAGTGCGAGCCTCGAGCTGGTGGTCCGTTCGGGCAAGGCCCACTCCTCAGGCCAACGCCCGAGGCTGGGCGAATAACACGGAGCCCGTGCCGCCGACGAGGAGCACGGAGGGCCCCGCCTGCCTGCACACCAAACGAGCATCAGCGAGAGGCTCACACGTGGTGCCAGCAGGCGGGGAAGGGCCCACCTGAGACCACCCACAGCGCACCTGGGGCATGCAAGCAGCGGCCCAACCATCGGTGACTGTGGGGCCCGGGCAGGCAGGCCTTTCAGGAGCACCTTCACGAGGATGAGGGCGCCCCACGCGGCGCTCCAGCACTGGTCGCGGCCACGGGGCCGTGGACCAACTTGCGGAGCACCGCGGTCGAGAGCCTGTCGACGTCAGACGGGTAGGCGCCAGGCTGCAGGAGGTACGCGGCGGCGAGGGCCGCACGCTCCTCCGCCTCCGAAGGCGGCGGCGCCAGCGAGGCCGCAGGCGCTGCGGGGGCTCGCAGCCGCCTTGCCAGGCGCACCAGCCTGGGCCACGTCCTCCTCCTTGCCGCTCCGCTGCCCGTGCCGTCCTGCAGCACCGCCAGCGGCGGCAGCGGCAGGTCCCACACGGGGCAGGGCGTCAGCCCAGGAGTCGTCGGCGATGTCAGCGGCCTCAGCGGCAGCAGGCGATGCCAGGTCGAGCGCCAGGGGCTCGGCCTCAGCCTGCTCCGCCTCCGCGGCAGCAGCAGCTTCTCCCCGTTCCAGCGCCATGCGCCCAGCACGCGCCTTGCGGCGCCGCCGACGCCGCTCCCGCTTGGCCTCCGAGGGGACCCGCGGGCGAGGAGCGGGGGGAAGATCAGGGGGAGCACCAGCAGCAGCACCGCGCATCGGCACCTCGGGGACCTCGGCCTGCTGGAACAGCGCGGCAGAGACTGCGGACCGAGCGACCGCCGCCACGGTGCGGCGAGGAGCACCTCCGAGAACAGCGCCACGCACGGCGGCCTCCACCAAGGCGGAGGCGACGGACGGCGGCGCGCGAGCCCCTCTAGGCGCAGCCATCCCGCGGCAGCCCCGACGCGAGGCGACGGGGGACGAGACGACGGCACCGTGCGAACGCTTGAGCCAAAATGAGGAGGAGGGGGAGGAGGGAGGAGAGGAGGGAGGAGGACGACGATGGCGAGTCGTCCTCCCACTGCCCCTCGTACTGGGCCCCGTCGGTCCACGTCTGCCGCCCGAAGCCGTGCCGCGCGTTGTTCCTGGGGATCGTGGCGGGCGAGGCTGGACATCCCTCCTCGTCCCCCTCCCCCCTCTCTTCTCAGCCTCCTCCTCCTCCTCCTCCTCCTCCCTCCCTCCTCCCCCCTCTCTCCTCCCTCATCCCTCCTCCTTCCTCTTCCTCCTCCTCCTCCCTCCTCAGCCTCCTCCTCCTCCTCCTCATCATCATCATCATCCTCCTCTTCCTCCTCCTCCTCCTCTTCCTCCTCCTCTTTCCCTCCTCTTTCCCATCCTCCCTCTCGCACTCCTCAGCGGCCCACTCAGTCGGGGCGACCGCCGGGCTGGGCCGCTGCCGAGCGCTTGCCCGGGTCAAGGGTGGCGCCCGACGCTGGCGCGGGGGGCACCTGCCCTCCAGCACGGGCGGCCGGACGCTGGCGCGGGGGAGGTCGGCGCTGGCACGCGGGGCCCGACGCTGGCGCGAGAGCACCTGCTCTCCAGCGCGGAGGGTGGCGCCCGATGCTGGCGCGGGGGGCCGGGGGGGAGAGGTCCCTGCGGCGCCCCCCCCCAGCAGGGCACGTGGTAGGGCTTCCGGTTCAGAGGGGACAAAAGCGGAATCGACACACACGTTTGGAAGTCCTCGCGGATTTGGGGGATCGGCGCTGGACCCCCCTCCCTGGCGCGCGGAGCGCGCCATGGGCGGCGCCGGAGGCGCCGCCAGGGAGCCCAGCGCGAAAGCACGTTTGTGCAGTTGTCTGCTCCTCAAGGGCTGCGCACAGACAGCCCCCCCTGGTTGGACCTTCCAGCAGAAGACGACACCAATATCAGAAGTCCAATTCAAACGTGCTTGGAGATGCGCTGAATCCGGTCGCAGTTGACCTGGACCAGCCATGGCCATGTCGCGAGCCGCCGCTGGCCGCATCGTTGCCCCCAGACTCAGATCAGCGGGGGGAGAGGAATGGTGAGGCTTCTGGTTGCGCACAGACAGCCCCCCCCAGGTAGTCCCCGCTGGCCTCAGCAGGCCCCGCCCGAGCAGTCCCGGCTGGCCTCAGCAGGCCCCCGAGTAGTCCGGGGCGGTCTCAACGCTCCGCCAGAGGCGGCACCAGGCTGCCGAGACCGCCCTGGACTACTCGGCAGGCCTGCTAAAGCCAACCGGGACTATCTGAGGAGGCTGCCTGCGCGCAACACGAAGCCTCAGCATGCTGTTGAAACCGCCCTGGACTACTCGGGGGGCCTGTTGAGGCCAGCTGGGGCTACCTTGGGGGTGCCGCCTGCGCGCAGCCCGAAGCGAAGCCTTACCACAGGCTCACAGCCGCGACTGCCCGCAGGTGGTTCCCGCGGCACATGGCCCGGCACGAGGGCCACCAGGGAATCTCTGGTGCACCGCCGAGCCTCAGGAAGAGAACATTTGTGCAGTCCCACCTCCTTCCTAGACTGTGGACGGTGACAAAACATCCGCCATGCGAGCACAGCTAAGAACAGAAGAGACAAAAACACAAAAAGGGAGAGAGAGAGAGAGGAGGGTAAAGCGAGGGGCTAGCTCGATTAAGTAAGTAAGTCGAAAACAGAAACACACAGGAAATAAGCCGGGGCCTAGATGAGTTCGTCGACCCACGCACCTCTGGCCCGGGCCGCCTTCCTGGCCGCCCTAGCACCAGGGGCGGGCTCCTGGAAGATGGAGGGGCGCGGGGGACTACTGCCCTAGGGCCCCCCCTGCTCGCGCTGGCGGGCCTCCCTCCAGAGGTGAGCCTGCGGGAAGGGAGGGGAGGGAGGAAGGAGAATACCCTCAGCTCTGCCCCCTGCTGGACCAAGGCTCCACCTCGATCTTGGAACCGCACGTCGGTAGCGTCAGGCAGGTGCCATCGCGCGTGCGCGTGCGCGGAGGGAGCCTCCCCCTCCTCCTTCTCCTCCTCCTCCTCCTCCTCCTCCTCCTCCTCCTCCTCCTCCTCCTCCTCCTCCTCCTCCTCCCCCTCTCCTTTGACTGCTATCCTCCTTCCTGGAAGGGGTGGATGGGGAAGGATCGAAGTGGATTCGCGCAGCTGGCCATCGCTCGGACGTCCAAGTCCTGTGCATGTTTCGGCGTCGTGCGTGCACCTTCCGCAGAATAATCCAGGATCCTCCTCGATGGTCCTCGCCGAGAAGAAAAGCACACATCCGAGCGACGCGAAATGTGCAGCTGTCCTCCCCCGAGATGGGCCCCCCTTGGCGGCTCTCGCCCCCATCCGCCCCCCCCGCGGAAGCCCACGGCACGACGCCGCTGGCCTCTCTCGGGCATGAGCCCGCCTCTGGCCCGAAGGCGGGGCAACACGCACAGCATCGGGCAGAGATAGCTCGGGAACTCTGAGGGCCGGCGGGCCCCGAGGACGTATCGAAACCAGGACAAGGATAACATCGGTTGAACACAAAGCATAAATCTCTGAGATCCGGCGGCTCTGGAAGATGACTCGGGCGCCGCGGCCTTCTCAGAGCGTTCCGGAACGCTCTGAGAACGTTCCGGAACGCTCCCGAACGGATTGATCCTCGTCCTAGCCCAATTCCATCAGAGCACTGCAGGGCGCTCCGAGAACGTTCTGGAACGCCGGAAGGAGCTGTCTGTATCGCAGGCCTGCCCGGCAACTCCCCCTGGTAAGGAATGGAAGAATGAGTTTAATCATGATAAGGTAACCATACAACTGAACATGATACTCATACGGCTCCTGAAGATAATAATCTCTCACCCTCTAGGCCAGACGGAAGCGGGCGACAGCCCTGTATTCACAGCAGTCGCAACCGTTCACTTTTCAATCTGTGTGTGACTGAGATGCATAGCGAATCTCTCAGGACAGCTCGAGCTAGACTGGGGCCGAGGTCCTCGGCCATAACCAAGGCGGCCCGCACGGCCGGCACGAAACTTCAAACCCCCAGACCCATACTGTGCTCTGGAGCCGCCTGAGGTGAAACCTTACCCAACTATTCGATTTAAACAGGCACCACGGAGGGCTTCAACGGATCTCACGAGCCAGATCGCAATGGCAGCCGATAACCTCTTAGGGTAGGAGGCAGCGAGGGCCGTTAAGTTGACACCTGACCCCGGAGCCTTACCCCGAAGTTTGATGTGTGGCTTCAGACTAAAAGAACAGCACCCGTGGCCTCTACAAAGCAAGTGTTCATGACACAGCATGGGGACATGCCAGCCTACGAAGCGAGTGCGTTTACGCCAGCGGGCTCCGAAACCGCACTGGTCGATCACAAGCTGCTTACAAGAGAGATGGCCCATCAAGGCCGACATTCGCACTTCGCGCCACGCTTTTAGGCGTGAGGATTCTCGAGCAAAACAGAGACACGCGCACGGATACAAGCCCTCACGAGCCTACAGGTGACCTTCAGCGTCTGATTACCCGTCTTCAGTCTAGCAGCCTCCGCGAGAGTCGGGTTCGGGATCCCGCAAGGGCACCAAGGTCTGCGGATCTGCTTGAACAAGGCTGGAGTCCAGCTGCTGCACGGGAAGGCTGCGAAGATACCTTTCACCACGCCGGACTGGATCCAGCCCACGATCACATTGACAACAACTGGGTTGGTGAGGTCATACTCTGGTCCATTGAGAGAGTCAAAGCTGATGCTACTTTCTTTCATCGGGTTCAGGCGCTCAGCAACGGCACCTGTGCCCGAGAACAAATCTAGATACACGCGATTGTCATGGCCAAGATTGGCCGCGCGCTGGAAACTTTTCCGAAGTCTACCTCGAATTTGATGAGCAGGCAAGTGTTGATCCAACCCCGCGTTGTGGTCCCCACGGCCTCCGTGAAAAGGCCGTCTCACCCCCTCCCGCGCAGTCGCTTCCGGCCCAGCCCGGGTGGCGGAGGCGGCTTGCCCTGCGGGGCCAGCAGCTGGTGCAGCTGGCTCTCGATGACCAGGCCGTAGTCCCGCACCGGCTTGGGCAGGCGCTCCAGCGACTTCAGTACTCGCGCGTGCTTCTCGTACCTCTTGACTGATGTGTCCGCGGCCCAGCGGCCGCGGCGCTTGATCTCCTCCAGGGAGCGGGTCTGCCTGAGCGCGTCGTCGCTGGCCCCCCCGCGCCGCATCATGCACAGGTGGAGGTTGGCCTGGCCCAGACCTGCAGCCTCTGACGCGCGCTTGAACAGGCTCGAGAACTTCCGATAGTCGAAGGACCACACCACGTCCTGGCCCGAGCGCTTCTTCAAGGTTGAGAAGATCGGGTAGAGGCAAACCAGCTCGGGACTGTCCAACAGGATGCTCTCGTCGAACTCCTTGGTCTTCGTGGGGATGGCCTCTTCCTCGGGCGCCAGCAGCAGCGCCCAGAACTTGGTCCCCGAGCCGGGGGGCGGAGAAACGAGCTGAGCCACCCGCAACCCCAGGCACTCGCTGGGCCTCAGGTACGTCCGAAACAGGAACACCAGGCACTGCGCGAACTCCAGCTCGTCGATGAGCAGAGCTGCGCCCACTAGGGCGCGCAGACCGATCCACGGCAAGGGCGCCCGACTGAGACCAGGAGCCAGCCTCCTGAAGCCCTTCAGCGCGATCTTGGCCCGCTCGAGGACCTTCGCGCTGCGGGTGCCTGGGCTCCTGTACTCTAGCGCCGCGATCACCTTCTCTCCCGAGTCGTGGTTGTGGCCCTGGAAGTAGAGGTCCTCCAGGTACTCGAGCATCGCGAAGGAGATGTCCTCGCTGGCGTTCAGCGGCAAGCCGTTGTTGCTGGCCCACGTCTGGAAGTCCCGAAAGCACCTGTCGTACATCAAGGCAGAAGGACGTGTCACCTTGTTCACCTCCAAGAAGTACTGGCCGAAACTGCGCGCCTTCAGAGCTTCGTCCTGGTGAGCCAGCTGACGGCGGCGAGCACGTTGCCTCCGCTGCTGAGCGGCTGGCTGGTGGCTGACCTCCGTCAAAGGTCTCCTCGCAGGCAGAGGCTGTGTCCGAGAGAGCAGCAGCCTCTGAGTCGTCGCTATCCGAGTCGAAGTCCTCGAGGTACCCGTCGTCAACCCGATCGCGCCAAGTGCTTGATGGTCCCAGCGTGCAAGGCCCGCCGCCTGGACGCCAGAGCCCGTCGTCGAACTCGGGCGGGGCGTCTGGGTCGCCGCTGGCTCGGGCGAGCGCCTCGACAGCAGCCTGGAGCGAGGCGCGCACTTCCGGGCCTCGGGCTGCCCAAGGTGGGCGAGCACCCCGCGGCCCGCCGCCGCCCCGCACGGGCGGCCCCGTCTTGATCCGGGAGGCGGCGTCGGAGGGATTGAACTCTGAAGGAATCCATCTCGAGACGAAGTCCGAATCCGATGCCATCGACGATGCTGCTAGTTGACGACAATGTCTGTTGACGACCATGCTGCTCGCCCTGCCCTTCCCCTGCGCCAAGACGAACCCCAAGTTGTCTCCGAGGAAGAGGTGGCGAAGGGAGAAGTGACGAACCGATCGAAGACGATTTCTGGCAGCGATGACCGTTGCCCTTCCTTCTGATGACGTGATGTTCTCGGCCACTCGCCAGCGGCCACGAACCTTCAATCCCCAGCTAGAGAAGGGCCCGATGCTCTCGCGCCGGATGTCCATGAGCTCGGGAGGGAGCTCATCTGGCAGAGCCCCCTCGCACGGCCGCTGCGCACCCGACGGCTCCCCATCGGAAGCCAAGGCGCGGCGGCGGGCCTGTGCAGCGCCCTCGACTGCGAACCTCCAGCGCTCGCTCTGCCGGCCCCACTCTCTCACAGTCTGGAGGTCGAAAGGCTTCACCACGATGCCGAACCCCCTGTTGTCCGTGACGTTGGCCCCCTCGGAGTCCGTAGCAACGACCTGCGTGCTCCAGGGCCTCCTGCTGTCCGTGTAGGCCAGCGGCAGCAGCACCATCATCCAACGGAGCTCTCGGGCGACCGCAGGCCAGATCTTGACGCGCGAGTCGCCAGCGACCTCTATGAAGCGATAGATCGCGTGCGGGATACTGAGTAGGCACCGTCACAAGATAGCCGACCACGCGAAGTGCCCTACGATGCGATGCAAAATCTTCCCCGAGACGAACCCGTCCTCGAGGATGGCCGCAATGGCCAGGCGCACCTTCCAACAACGGCGGTGCCCGACTGAAATACGTCCTGAGGCCCGGTCGAGCGTCATGCCCGTGAACTGGGCCTCGGGCAAGCCGTGCTCGAGCTCCTTGCACTGGAGCCCGTCGGCCGCGAGCTGGGCGTATAGCTTCTTGGCCATGTCCCTGACGACGTCGTCGCAGGTGCCGATGACCCCCGCGTTGTCGACGTAGATCGCAGTCCCGAACTTGTCGCCCGCGATGTCGGGCGCGTGCTTCTTGTCGAGCAGGAAGGCCTCCGTGGGCGCGCCCGCGCGGAGCGCGCTGGCCGTCACCATAGCCTGGCAGAAGTAAAGAGCCCAAGACCAGCCCATGGCCATGACTTCGAGGTGAGGCGCGACGTAGCCAGTCGCGGTCACGCCAAGCCCAGTTGCCAACTTGCCGTTGGCATGATGAAAGTGCCGAGCAGAAGCCCGAGGCAATGCAAAAAGGTCCGAGACGCCGGGCGGCGCTTTGCAGCGGTAAAAGGCGTTGTCAACGTCCATCTGGGACAGAATGAGGTCGTCCGTGAGCCCGATCTCGACGGAGGCCCACGACGCAGGAGTTGGTAGGCGCGAGTGCGCCGGCTCGTCGAAGAGGTCGTTGACCGCTCTGGTGTCCAGGATCATGCGCAAGCGCCCGTCCTTCTTCGCCACGAAAAAGATGCCAACCGTAGCTGGGCGCTCAGCACATATGGTGACCAGACCGGCCTCCAGCATTTGCATGACGAAGTTACTATAACGCACCTGGTCCTTGACCAGAGAAGGGTCGCTGCACGGTCGAATTAGGGTATTAGCCGAAGTTGAGCTGCCAGAGGACTCTGGCCGCAAGGTAGTCGATACAGACCTCCAGCGTTCAAGAGCCTGGCCGGACAGCATCTGCTCGCCGTCCGCCAGGCCGCCCACCGAGGGCAAGGAGACTAAGTCAGGCTGGAAGTTGCGCCTGGGGTCGCTGTCGGCGTAGCCCGGGCGGCTGCCGCCAAGCTCGCTGAGGGCTTGCGCGGCGGTGCAGGGAGGCGGAGGCATGGCCCGATAGACGTCGGTGAGGATCTCGACACTCCGGCGCTGAGCGAGTGATTCCCCCAGACCAGGTGGAGCATTAACGGGACAGCCGTACATCTCATTCAAGCACTCCACCGCCGAATTAACCCAAGCCTGCCAATGCCGACGAACGTGCACATGGCGTCGCACAGGTCGGCACCCAGAGGCTGGGGAGGAAAAATGGTCTTCACGAGGATACGGCAGCGCGACGGGTAGAAGTTCGCGGCTGACAGTCATCCCAACTTTCGGCGGCTGGACGGGACCCCAGCCGCCTGGCCGCTCAAGCGCCTCCAGCCCCCGCCTTGGCTGCCGCGGTGGCCTTGTCCAGGCCCTTCGCGTGCGCCTTGGCGGCGGCTCGCTCGGCAGCTCGCTCAGCCTTGTTCTTGCCCTTGCCTCCGGGGCCGTCCGGGTACGTCAGAAGACCAGCCGCAGCATCCACAAGGGGTCGATGCACATGAGAAGCCTGACCTGCCTGCAGCCTCCTCTCCTCGTTCAGCTTCCTCGACCCCTTAGCTATCGTGCTCTCGCGGTGGAGCTCCGACGCCACAAACTCCTCCAACAGTGGACAAAGCATCAACTGCCCACGAGTCTCTCCGACCCCGAGGTACAGGAATTCGTCCTGCAGGAGAGCGTCAACCTGGCCGTCTGTCCTCAACAGCTTGTGCTTGTAGCGGTACTCGGCCAGCTGGGCCCGCCGCAGGAGGAGCTCTACGAACGATAGCTCCGCGGCGTTGACTTGGTCGTAGGTCAGAGCGTACTCCACCGCCTTCATGGCTGTCTCGTGATCTGAAACTCCAGGATCAGCAATGGAGAGCGAGCATGTCGACTTCCACCATGAATGCCGAGCCCTCGGGTGGCCGTTTGTCTGAGGAATAAACTGCAAACACCACTTGGTGGCCCGAGGCCCTGTCAAGGGCCATGAGTCCCACGCCGTCTCCGTGACCAGGTCGACCGCGACCTTGAAATCCTTGAAACGCTTGCCCAGTCGGTCTCGTGACACCTCGAGGATACGTGCGTCGAGCTCCGTCTCCCCGCCGTCGTCGCCCTGGTCAGCCGGCCCCTCCCCGCGGTCCGCGATGAGCCGCAGCTTGCCGTCCTTCAGCATTATGCCGAACTCCGGCCCCACGACCCATGCATCCCCGCTCGGCGGGTCGAGGGCCAGACCGTTGGCGGAGCTGACGTCGATCCAGCGGCCGTCTGGGGCAGGAAGGCGGCCTCGAACGTGACTCCGAGCTCGTCAACGATCTTGAGAATCCTGACATCCTCCGGGGCGGAGGCGGGTGGTGCCTGCGGCGTCACAGTGCCGCCGACAGCTGCCGCGCCCACAGGCGCGAGGGCGCCACCCCCGTCGTCAGACTCACCGACGTCGTCCAACAGAGGCTCTGCGTCCGGAGGTGGAACCGCTTGACCACGATTCTGTGCTCGACAGACTGCTCGAGCTCTCTCGTACTGCGCTGGCCGAAGGACCTGTCCAGACTCGAATAGCCGACCCCAATGAGACGGCGGACCCAGGCAGGCCTCCCGCAGAGGCGTCCCCTCGAGGTCGCAGGGCGCGATGCCGAGGAGCGGCGGTACACTCAGCTCCTCCGGGTAGATGTCCCCAGTCGGAGTCCACACCCACATGATAAGAGCGGAGGGGTCGTCTGCTGGCTCGCCCATCACGCGGGCCAGCACCACTGCGTCGCACGGCTCTATCAGCGTCCGTCGATGCCACTGGCGGCGCTCTGTGTCGTAGCGGACGATCACCTCTCGACCTGGCTGCATAGATCGGCGGGCCAGCTCCGGCATCACGTCGCCAAGCATAGGAGTTCAGCGCAGCACCGATCGCCAGCCCCAGAGCGATCGTGAAGAGACACAGTGCGTACGGGGAGCCGAAATAACTGGACTGCACCGCACACGTCAGAGCACTCGATGCCAGAGGAGAGAGCGCTGGCCAGGCAATCTTCCCGGCCTCCCAGAAGGCAGTGAGGGCGGTAAATATCATTCACCTCAGGCGTCGCCGCCTCGAAAAGACTTGAGCATAGACGGAGGCGGCCGGAGGGGAGAGAGAAAGACGTTCAGAGAACTGTAGCATGCAATGCGTAACACTAGTTCTAGCGATGAGAGTATCTCCTCATACTCATAAGCGTAACGATAGCAATGGCAAGAAGAAGGATGATTATGCAAATGCTGTGACAGCTGTGTGCGAACACCTGGACAGCACGCGGCGGATCCACGAGTGCGGGAACCCCTCGCTCCGACAGAACGCTGCTGCCAAAAAGTGCAATGAGGCAAAGGGGTCCTGACGGGAACGAGGTCCTGCACCTGGGGGCTTCTCATTCTGACTCGCTTTCTGGGGCCCTGGAGCCGCCCTCCTGGGAGGCAGCAGAAACTACGAAAAGCACAGGGCCCACTCATTTCCGTCAGGCTCCCACGCCTCCGCGATGACAAAAGAGGGCGTCCTCCAGCTGCCCACGTATGTCGCGCCGGTCCGGAAGCAGAACTTCGAGCAGCCGCTGGGGATGCGCTCGTGCGAGCGGCTGAGCTCCGCAAGCTCCTGCCAGTGGGTGCCGAGGAGAGGCGGTGGCAGGATCGACGGGCGCCGAGCTTTTTGATGAAACAAGACGCCGAGTCAATTTTCCAATGTATCGATCCTGGCCTGCTCTGTCATGGGACCAGGATTCGGAGACAGTCAGGGCTGCGACTCCCGCCTCGTGTCACCCTGCAGGTTAGCCTCTTTCACCCTGCAGGAAAGCCCCAGGGAGCGCGTGCTGGTCATGCGCTGCCTGTCCGCAGGGGCTGCAGGGACACAACATGAGGCCGGGTTCCGAGCAGCGCGTGGCTGTGATGCTGCTTCGGCTCCCCGAGACATCGGTGGATACGCGCTCCTGGCCGTGCCGGGGATGCATCTACTTTTTGGGGGGGGAGCCCTGGGAGGCGTATACATTGATCCTGGGCCCAGGATTAGCTCGGCTGCGGATGATCGGCTGCGGGTGCCAGCCAGGGACCCGACGTCGTGGAAGAACCATGACCTCGTGAGAGTCCGACCCTACCTCTCTGCGCCGTCTCATGAACCGTCTCGATCTGAGAGCGTTGTCCCCGGGACCGAAGCTGTGAGCTCGTCGTGATTTGTCACGAAGCCCAGATCTGCGAGGGAGGGGCGAGTGCGCGAGGCTGCCGTTTACACACATGTCCACCGCCTGCGGAGCCGATGTCCCAGGGCCCCAAGGGGCAATGGATACGGATATCTCTGGGCCCAGGAAGGCCCGAGTCTACACATGCACACTGCCTCCCGAGGTCCTGGAGGATCGCATCCCCAGATCGGAGAAGGGGAGGGGGAAAGGGCATACCGAGGCGACGCGATCCACGTCTCCGACTTTGCCGTGCAGGTGTTCGTTGGCACGAGCAGTGGGACTGGTTGGAACGGAGTGAAGCCTTTGCGTCGAGAGGAAGCCCTGCACGCATCCAGGGTGGGCCGTTACTGGTTTCGTCTACTCCACGTCCACGAAGCCCTCGTCACGGATGACAGGTGGGATCTGCATGAACTGGTCAGCACACTGAGGTGGCATGAAAGAAGCGATGTACGCCCTCCACTCCAACTTGCGGTAGACCTCCAGGACGTGCAGCTGGTCAGGGCCCTTCATCGGTTAATTTTTGCTTGCTGCCAGTCGTGAGACGAGTTCCTTCACACCAGCACGACGCTGCAGCCTTGAAAAACAACAGCCTTACCCAGCCTTGGCGCATCACAAGGCAATCGGCTCCGCCTGGGAAGCTGCGACGCTTGCGACACAAATCGTGGAACGCTCAACTGCCCCGATACGCAATACGCAACCCGTAGCATGTTGGCACGGAGCTCAACACGGAGATTAAACACGTGCGTTTGGCGCGACACTTTCGCCTGGACTTTGGCCAATACGCTGAGCCAACACGCAACGTGTTAGCACGGGCGTTTTGAACACGATACCCGTCGGTCGGAAGAAGCGGGTCTAACCATAAAGTAGGACGGTGTTGAAGTAGATTGGGCTTCCGCCCGCCCCCTGAAGAGGAAGGAAAAGGAAAACGCACTCGATGATTGAAGTAGGAAGTCGCCTGACGTAGATTGGGATCTGGGAGTCCAGCAGAAAACGCCTGCTTTCAACGATCGATGGGTACGTGCTGCGTTTCGGCACGTGCGTATCCGGGCAGCCAGTAGAGGCCTCCAGGGTCGCGCCGCATCGCCGATACATCGGCGATGCATCGGCGATGTATCGGCGATGCATCGGCGATGCACCGACGATGCATCGGCGACGTGGGCGATGAATCGGCGACGTCGACGTGAAGCAACTCGGGCTCCGCATCGAGCCGCATCGGCGATGCATCGGCGATGCGGCGCGATCCTCCAACCCCCTCTACTCCGACCCCATCTAGGAGGTTTAGAGCCAGGGCAGAACGTCCACTGACCACCACGCCGATCCTGGCCGAGCCCGCCCTGGCATCAGGAGGAGGAGGAGGAGGAGGCGGAGGCGGAGAAGGCGGAGGCGGAGAAGGCGGAGGCGGAGGAGGAGGAGGAGGCACCAGGATCCTGCGCTTGGGGATCGCGGGGAGGCCAAGCTCGAGCGCGCAGGACGCTGCTGCCGCACCGCACGCGGCGAGCGGGGGGGCCCGGTGGGCGCGCACCAGAAGTCACTCCAGCGACGGGTCACTCTTCGGGGGATGGACAGAACCCCCTTTAGTAACACGTGGTTTAGTGAAAACAACCTCTGGCCCAAACCTGGCGGGCGCGAGCCTGGAAAATGACGGCCGCGGCGCCCTCTCGACAACCGAGGACGGACAATTCACTAATCGACGTGTCAGGGTGGGGGTTCTGTCCAGCCCCGACTCTTATACGTGCAGTCGATCCTGGGGCCAGGATGTGCCCGGCCAGGATCGGCGAGGTGGTCAGCTGTGCCCCCCGCGAGGGGCGCCCGCCAGAGTGGGCACAGCAGAGGAGCAAAAAACTGCATGAGCACAAGCTTTCGGAGGTCCGCGCGGATCTCTTGGACCCACGCTGGGACCCCCCCTCCTTGGCGCGCGGTGCAGATCCAGGAAATCCGCACGGAGCTCCGAAAGCTGATGTTGGCGGCGAGCTCGGGGGAGAAGTGTTAAGTCGGGCGTGTCCTTCTACAGGGGGGTTTTGGGCGAAGCAGGTAATCAAAAAATCGTCCTCAGGCTATTTTTTGATTCAGAAATTGGTGGTGAGATCGCAGTGAAACGGAGACCCCCCACCAGGAAATCGGTTTCGGTTTCGTGTTCATGTCGTGCGTGCGGGCGAGGCGACGCTGCGCGTGATCCTCCTGTAGCGAGAGTCCGTTCCCGTCCGCCGGTGGCTGGAGGTGTCCCAATTGGGCCGGGCGGTGTCCCGGGTGTCCCGGGTGTCAGTAGGAGCGAAAGTCTGTTTCCCGTCCGCCGGTGGCGGGGAGGTGTCCCAGTTGGGCCGGGCGGTGTCCCGGGTGTCCCGGGTGTCCCGGGCGTCCCGGCGCTAACGCATGTCGCTAATTTCATAATTCATGTTCTTCGGCGCCTGCGGCGGGCTTTCTTATCCAATACAGCTCATCTTATCCAATCCTTCTTGTGAAATCCAATCCATCTTATCTTATCCAACCCATATTGTCCCATCTTATCTTATCCCACCCAATCCAATCCTCCCAATCCAATCCATCAATTCATTTGTTTCTGCGCCTGCGGCGGGCCAATCCAATCCATCTTATCTTCTCCCATCCAAAAGGGATGAGATCAAGGTGACAGGCTGGAGGTCAGTCAGGGTGCACATGGGCATTTGATCTCAATCCCTCCCCAACCTCCTTATCGCCCGCAGGGCGGTCGTATAGGTATTTTTGAGCATCCCTTCTGTAGAGGGACAGGCCCGACTTAAGAGAAGCGAGAGGCGGCAGGCCTCCCCCGAAGGCACAGGAGACTTCTCAGAAGGCCGGGGGGCTTCCGAGAAGCCCCGCCGCCTTCTGAGAGGGCCTGCCCCCCCGCACTTCTCCCCCACCAGGGCGCGCCGCCGATCATGCTCCCCAGACCCCCGACGTCATGAGTTGTTCGTAACGTCGACCCCACCGGTCTCGACCCAGTCCCTGGGACGGGCGTCGCGCCCCGAGTCGTCTCTTGATGGCCCCGAGGCCCGGCAAGGTCCCCCAGAGATCGAGAGCAGCGAAAAAACCTCCCGCCGTGATTCTGTCACGACTCGAGGGGGCCTGGGGTCTGGGTATGCAGGTCTGGGTATGCAGATCTTTCTCCTCCAATCTGCAGAGGGCCCTGCGGTCCGCTGGGCGGCGCCCGTGGGGCCTCGGGCGGGCGCGCGCGCGCGCGTGCTCGGCAGCAGGCGGCCGCCGGCAGCGCCGGCGGGCCACCTGCCGCGGCGCGGCGTTAAAAAAAGCAGGCCTGCTGAGCCACCCGCCACCCAAGACTCAGGGTGTTCTAGCCTACTGTGGCCTCGACAACCAGAAAGAAGTTCGGGCACCAAGAAATGCACCGAAGCTCGAAGGTTTACACGCGTCGGGCCCTAAAGAGGCGATGCTCGTTCGACACGGTTTCGACACTTTCCTGGGTGCTCGAACTTATTTCTGGGATGTGGTCCTGAAATACGATGGGAGGAACATAATCCAAGACCCGCTCGAGTCCTGAACAAAAGAACGACGGAAGGTGTTTCCATCCTTTCGGCCTCTGAGAAACCAGTCAGGGGGAATCGGGGAGCAGCAAAACTGCAGAAGCATAAACGTTCGGTTGCGGATTGCTTGGATCTGCGCTGGAGCCCCCTCCCTGGCGCGCTGACCGCGCCAGGGGGGTCCAGCGCAGATCCAAGGAATCCGCGAGGAGCTCCGAGGTCTCACGTTTGCGCAACTCTTACTTCGAGGGGATGAGTCGGGACCTCTCGGGGGTCGACGTCAGGAACAAGAACCGTGACGCTGGAGGCCTGGGGCCCGCCCACGCTGGGCCACACGCCCACGCTGGTCCGCTGGCAGGCGTGCAGGCGTGCGGTCAGGAGTTGTCTGCTCGGCGTGTCGCGGCGGCGGCCCCGGCGACAGGCCACGCACCCGGACCCCCTCGAGACCTGGCAAAAGTCACGACGGGAGGCTTTTTCGTGTTTTCAGCCTCTGGAGGCCCTTAGCGGGCCCCGGGACCGTCCAAAAACGAATCAGGATCGATCCCAGGGAATGGGTCGAGACCTCCGGGGGCCGACGTGCGAAACAATGATGACGGTCGGGGGTCCGCGCATGCCTTGCGAGCTGATGGCGTGCCGCCATGCTTCGCTGGGCGGGAGGCTGGGAAGAGCTCGGGACGGTGCCGTTCGGGGACTGGGAAGTGGTCAGCGTGTGGCGCCGAGGCGTGGTGGGCCAGAGCTGGCGGCGCGACACGCTGAGCCCAGAGTTCCTGAGCGCGCGTTTCTGGAAACACTCGCGTCCCTGGCCCTCCCTCCCCCCTTCCTCCCCTCCTCCCTTGCCCTTCACCCTTCCCGGCAGGAAGCTCCGCCTCAATAGTACGTGCCGTCGTTCTTGCCCTGGGCATCGAGGATTCCCTTCCAGTAGTCCGCCTCGTACGCCTTCTTCGCGTTAGTGTCCACCTGCACCTCGATGTCGCCGCCGAAGAAGCCCGAGCGCGCCTCAAAGATCGCGAGCTTCTTCTTCTCGATGACCAGGCCAGTGAGGGGGCCGATGATAGGCGGGCTCGGGCACCAATCGATGAGCTCACCGTCACCGACCTTCCACGACGAGCCGTGCAGCGGGCACACGATCGTGTCGCCGATGACGTCGGCGCCCTCGCTCATCGGAGTGCCGAGGTGCGGGCACAGGTTGCCCACGCAGAAGAGCTTGCCGCCCTCCGTCTTGCCTACAAGCACGTCGACGCCGCCCAGATTGACCGCCCGCAGCTCGGTTGGGGCAAGGTCGCTCTCCTAGAGGAAGGAGGACGTAGCACATACATAAATGTCCGAAGCTCCACGCGGATTTTTTGGATCCGCGCTGGACCTCCCCTCCCCAGTGCGCGGAGCGCGCCAGGGGGGATCCAGCGCTAATCCAAGACCGCGCAGACGATCGAACGCTTCTGCGTACGACAGGTTCGTGACGTGCCGACTTCGGCGCTGGTGTCTAACACCGCGGGATCGTTCAACCTTGAACGATCGGCCGTTTCCTAAACGTCAGATCGTTCAACATCGACCAATTAATGATAGGTCGGATGCGGCGTCTAACGTTGAACGCCGGCGGCGGGGTCGCCGCCGGTCGACACGACACGAACCTGCTGTTTGCGGGTGCAAATTATTCTTCTCGGATCTCCCTGAAGCCGGTCTTGATCCACGCGAGGGCGGGCAGAATAGTCTGCGTGGTGTACCTGGCTGCCGTCTTCGATGGCCTGCCGCGCCCCGCAGTGCTGGGCGCCACGAACGTCCGGCTGTGCCGGAGCACCAGCAGGGTCAGCGTGGCGACGGCGCACGCGCGAGCGGCGGCGCGCATGGCCTGCGCGCGGAGCCTGACGAGGCACGGGCGGTCTACCCAGACCTCCGACGATACGGTCTATTCAATCCTGGTGGGCCTCCTTCGAGAAACAACGATACAGAGGGATAGGCTCAGGGGGGAAAACATCTGGAATAGGCGATACACCGCCGACAGGGGCCTGCTAGCCCACCCCGCCCAGGAACGTGCGGATTCGCTATCGGGGGCCTGTCGCCGATCCATCGGCGACGTACCGCCGAATCCAGCTCGATGTTGCCACCCCTGAGCCTATCCCTCCCTGCACGGCTTCCCCTGGGGCTGTAGGCGACCCGAGGAGGAGGACGAGGAGGAGGACGAGGAGGAGGAGGAGGAGGAGGCGGAGGAGGAGGAGGGGGAGGAGATGGAGGAGTGCACGAGGAGGAGGAGGAGGAGGAGGAAGAGGAGGAGGAGGAGGAGGACGAAGTGGACGGGTCGCCTAAGCCCTTCGGAGAAACCCTCCATCCCTCCCCAGTTACTGTTAGGAGGAGACAGAGGAGGCGGAGGCGGAGGAGGAGGAGGAGGAGGAGGAGGAGGAGGAGGAGGAGGAGGAGGAGGACGGGTCGCCTAAGCCCTTCGGAGAAACCCTTCATCCATCCCTTGTTACTGTTGCCCCTGATCCCTCGCTCCGGCCTCCCAGGGGGCCGCTCGTCGGGCCCCGGGGGCCATCGGGAGCGGACAGGGGGGCGAGAAGCCGCCGCCCCCCGCGGGGAGGGGGCACGTGAGGTCTGGGGCGTCCGTCCGGGATTGAAGAACTCAGGCCGTCGGACGTCTGGCTGGGGCCGGGGCTGGGGCAAGCAGATCTGGGGGGGGGGGGCACCTTCCGCCCCGAGACAGAGTGGCAGCGGTGAGCGCCTGTCCGCCCAGGGGAGAAGGGCGCCTGGCCATCAGCAGCAGCACGGCCTGGGGCCAGAGGGGATGAGCAAGCAGCAGGTGCTGGGGAGAAGGCGTCGCGCCCCAGACATGCTCGCGCCGCGAACAAAAAAGACGGCGGAAGCTCTTTGGCCTTTTCGGCCTGCGGGGGCCCTCGCTGGGCCTTGGGACCGTCAAAAATGGCTGGGGATGAAGAACCGGTCCTGGGGAAAGGGCCGAGGCATCCGGGGGTCAATGTATGGAAAAAGAAACATCGCATGTCTGGGTGAGCGGCGCGGGGAGGCGGGCCTCCCCCCTTCCCGACGGGGGGTCAACCTCGCCTCGGTCGGCACAGCGCGCCGCTTTGAAGCGCCTTCGCGGAGTGGTTGTCGTCCGCGAGAGAGAGGTCGATTTTAGACTGCCGGCGAAGGTGGTGACAGCAGATGTGTTGGCCGCGAGGGAAGCTCGCTTCTTAATAAGGCTTGGAGAACCTTCTCGCCAACCGTTAGACCGATGATCTTCGAATCTGATCCCGAAATTGCCCGCTACAGAAGCCACGAGTAAGTGGACTACCTCTGGGGGAGCATACACGCCGGTCGGAAGAAGTGGGTAGAAACCCGAAGTAGGAAGGCGCTGGAAGTAGATTGGGTCCCCGCCCGCCCCCTGAAGAGGAAAAGAGAAGGAAAAAACACTCGATGACTGAAGCAGGAAGGCGCCCAAAGTAGATTGGGATCTGGACCTCCAGAAATGCCTACTATCAACGACCGACAGGTACGATTTGGCGGCGCGCACAAGGGGGTGGAGGGAGGGGGAGGGCTTCGTAGAAGGAGGCTGCTTCTTAGAAGGCGCCGGCCTTACATCTGTAGATAGGCCCACGGCTTCTAAAAAGCAGGGGTACTTCTAAGAAGCCCTCCTCCCTCCCCCCACCCCCCTCTGCGCGTGGCTGAACGATCCTCAAACTGCCCGCTACAGAAGCACCGAATCCCCCAAAGGTTGAAACCTTCTGGGAGGGCACCTCGCCGGCCTCCTGCCGCCGCCCTGTCGCCCATCCTGCGCCAGGTGCGCCCCCCCCCCCCTCCTCCTCCCTCCTCCTCCCTCCTCCTCCCTCCTCCTCCTCCTCCTCCTCCTCATCCTCCCTCCTCCCTCCTCCCTCCTCCCTCCTCCCTCCTCCCTCCTCCTCCTCCTCCTCCTCCTCCTCCTGCTCCTCCTCCTCCTCCTCCCCCTCCTCCTCCTCCTCCTCCTCCTCCTCCTCCTCCGCCTCCGCCTCCTCCTCCTCTGCTCTGCTGTCGCCTGCCCTCCGCCACCCTCCGCCCAGTAGAAGAAGGCAACTCCCCACTCCCTCGAAGGCGCGGCCCTACTTGGATCGGCTGCACGAAAGGAGTGACCCTAGGAAAGGGTGACCTTTGGTGCGCAGCGTCAGCGGGGGGGAGCGAGGGGGGCAACAACCAAGCGCGCAGGCCGCTGCTATCGCTTCGCGCTCAGCGATCGGGAGACCCCAGTCGGCCCGCACCGAGGGTCACTCTGGCGAAGGCAATGTCACTCTTGCGTGTAGCCGATTGGAGCGTTCCGAGTCCGCGACTCCAGGCGCTTCCAGGAGAACAGCAGCAGATCTGGGCGAGCCCCTGCCGTTCTGCCAGAAGGCCTGCTCACGACATCCCTGGCACGACGGAACATCGACCGATGCTCTGGCCAGCGCTGCAGATGACGTCTAGGAGATCGAGCGATGCTCTGGTCGATATTCTAGCGAGCGATTATCTGGTCGATATTTTCGAGTCTCGGGCCCCCGGGCCTCTGTGGAATTCATCTCTATTTGGGCACCCTCCATGCTCCCATATCGTTTTCCAATGATGCTTTCCCCGACCCGCTGTTGTTGTGCATCAAGCTGGCTTGAGGCTTAACTGACTTTCGGTAGCGAACGACCTGGAAAGATTCCTTCCTCTGTGATAGTGACTGCCGCCACTCTGGGTGACCCTGGTTCCGCAGTGGTAGCGGAGCTGCCAGGCTCCACGGAGGGCGCCATCGAGTGCCATAGCGAGAAGATCTTCGAGATCAGCCAGGAGCTGCTGAGTTTCGTTCAGAGGAGCGTGACAGCAGAACACCGACAACCACGAAGACGCGTGCAAACACGACGTGTACGACGACAGAGTGGCGACCGCAAGAGAAGGAGGTCCAAGAGCGCGCACACCAGACAGGAAGCCAATGATGGGCCTACATGGCGATGGTGGTTTTTCTCCGTCTACGTTGCCCTGCGGTTGGAAATATTAAACCTAGATGTGATTTTTCCTGGGCTGCGAAGAATGGTGCCGTGCCTGACGGGGCCGGCGAATACGCTGGCATGTAGCATCGCGATGCAGGACCTGCGTTCCAGAAAGTGGGAACACGACGAGGAGACCAACGAGGGGCAACGATAGGGGGGGACTGGCATACAGTCAATTTTTCAAATTCTGCTTGTTTTAGTTCGCGCGGCACTTTTGGCCAGGACCCTGCCGAATTAAGAAGTGCGGCCCTGCCCCTTGCCTGCATGAAAGTCATGCCGAACTTACTTGCTGGTACACGGACAATCCAAATGCTGCGGGTACACGGGCAATCCAAATGCTGCGTTTTCGCTGCTTGGCAATTTCCGGCCATGCCCATAATACCAACATCGGAAAGGCCAATGTGTTGTTTTCGCTCTCGGGAATAAAACGCTCAGCGCCTCCGCCAAATAAAAAAGATGTCAGCATGAACCTTTCGTTTGCAGGGCATTTTGGCGCGGCGCCTTCGCCAAATATCAGTTCGCGGCGATTCATAGCTTGGGTGTAGGGGGGCATGCATCGACCTGGAATCGGCGGTGCAGTTCAGGGCCCTGGGTCTGAGGGGTGGGGAGGGCTGGGGAGCCGGGGGGGGACCACGCATACCTTCGTCGTGCTACCATGTAGGGTTAGGTCCGACATGTCCCCCTGCAGGCGGATTTTGGAGGAAGAATCCAAAAGAAACAACAAATGCCCCCAAATGGTCAAAACAGATTCCCAAAATCGTCCCCCGACTACTTTTTCTACTCCTGAATACTCCTCCCGCAGAGGGACGTGCCCGCCTTACACGCAGGAGCGCTGCACAAAGAACGACAGGGCTCGCTTGGCCCCAGCGTGCCCCGGCCACGAGCAGGCTCCCCGACCAGAGCCCCCAAAGGAGCGGCCCGAGCACCGGAGCCCCTCGCGCCCTCGTCGTCGTCGTCTTCGTCGTCGTCGTCGTCGTCGTCGTCGTCTTCGTCGTCCTCGTCGTCCTCGTCGTCCTCGTCGTCCTCGTCGTCGTCGTCGTCTTCGTCGTCAACGTCGTCCTCGTCCTCGTCGTCGTCCTCGTCGTCGTCGTCTTCGTCGTCTTCGTCCTCGTCGTCGTCCTCGTCCTCGTCGTCGTCGTCGTCGACGACGACGACGGGGAGCGGCCCGAGAACCGGAGCTCGAAGCGGCCCTCGTTCCAGCGTCGCGGCTGTGCGCCAGGAGGGGCAGGGCTGGGAGGGGCCAGGCGGCGAGGGCGGCGGGTCGGGGAGCCCCGCGGCGGCGGCGGCAACGCCCAGACCATGTCGGGCCGGAGGTTCTCAGCGATTGCGACCTCCGGGGGGCAGCTCAGGACCCTGGGGCGGTCAGACATCACGGAAAGCCGGGTTTTTGTTCCTGCAGCTTCGGCCTCGTGGGGGCCGGCTTCGGACCCCTGGGGCTGACAGAAGGCGGCGCGGGGAGAGTGGCCAGACCCAGGGAAGGGAGGAGGGAGGAGGAGGAGGAGGAGGAGGAGGAGGAGGAGAAGGAGAACGATGACGAGTCGCCTAAGCCCTTCGGAGAAACCTTCGAGGCCAGCCCCAGGGAAAGGGTCGAGGGGTCCAGAGCCCCGAGACTCGACAGCATCGAGCCTTCGGACGTCTGAGGGCGGCGGCGGCGGCGATGGCGCAACGGCGGAAGCGCGCTGTGGCGGCGGCAGCCGCGGCAGGCGCGGGGGTCGGGGGCGCCCAAACATGGACTAGCGATCCATGGATTTGGCGCGCGATCGCCAAATCCACGGATCGGGGGCGGTGCCCTCCCCAAAATGCGGCCGGTGCCGCCTCTTTCGGCGGCGGATATCCGTGATCCCCCATGGAAACGGAAACCGTCGCTAATCCACGTCCCCTTGATACATGTTTGCGATCGCCTGAGGGGGGCCAAGAGAGCCACAGCAGCGGCACACACGATCAGGCAGACAGGTTTTCGGCTGCCGCGCGGATGCCTCGGGCTGGACGAGAGGGAGGATAGCGAAGGGGGGGGTAGCGAATCAGCTCGCGTTGCTGCTCTCTCTGGCGCCTCCCAACGCCGGAGGCGACACTGGATGGAGGAAGGCGGCGGCCGGCGGGGTCGAAACCAGCCGCGTGCAGCAGATTTCGTAACCCCCCCCTCTCCTATCCCCCCCTTGCTCGTCCGCCCGAGTGCCTTGGACCGGCGCTGGACCCCCCCCCCTCGGGGATGTGCTACCCTGGGGTCAGCGCAAGCCTGAGCCAGCCAGGGCCAGGTCGCGAACGTGTTCAGTCGACAGCGCTGGCGGTCGCAGGCGCATGGGTCGTATCCGGCGGGCTGCGCCGAGTACAGTAGGAGCTCGACCACAAGAATCCTTCCACAAGAAACCCAACCCTGAGACCCCAGGGCGTCCGCTGATTTGTGGGCACGTCACGCTTTCCATCGCAAAACCATCGAAGCCCAAGAAGCCCTGGGCACCCAGGAGGCAAGCAGGGTGTTTCTTGGCATGGGTCCCCACTGTACGAAGCGCAGGGGCAGGCGGAGAAGCAGGGGGCGGCCGCGGAGGAGGAGAATCGGCTACACGCACGAGCGGCCCCGGGCAAGACGAACCTCCAGTGCGCGGCCAGGGGGGGGGGGGGCGTTGGGGGACACCACCGGGCGCGCGAGCCCCTGCTGTCGCGTCGCATTCAGCGCTCGGGGGGGCCCCCTGTTAGGCCCGCGCCAAGGGCCACTCCGGGGAAGGGACACCCGTGCGTGTGGCCGAGAGCAGGGGAGGAGCCCGAGCGCTGGGCCGCGGGCACGGGCCGGCCGCGAAGCTTAAGCCTCGGACCCGGGCCAGCGGATGGCCGGGGCGGCAGGGGGGGGGGGGGTCAGCTCCAAGCGGCGGGCTCTGGGAGCCCCTGCGCGTCAACAGGTTGCCATCTCCAGGGGGCGCGTTTATTATTTCCGCCCTCCTCCGCGGGCGGAGCCGCCCTCGATGTGCTTCCACGGCCTTCCGCCAACCTTCCGCCGACCTCCGCCGAGGAAAAGATGTCGACTCCTGTCCTTTCTTGAGCGCCCCACATGGCGCCCGAAAGACCGGGCTGTCCAAAACCACTCTGGGGACGATCGAAATGGGTACGGCAACTATGGGTCAATGCCCAACCGGATGTCTTGATGATTTTGAACAGGACTCGCTGTCCGCGCCGCCGCTGACGGTGTCCATTTGAGACCGAAGGCCGCGTGCCCAACAGCGGCCGCCGTCGGTTTTGGACAACATTTGCTGTTTCGTACCCGTTTCGGGCGTCCAGACACTCGGAGGGGACTAGCTGGCCCCCGCCAGCACCGACCCCGTCTCGTGGGCCCCAGCCCCTTCCCGCACGCAACGGTGGCGCCGCCCGGAGGCTGGAAGGGATGGGCCCGGGGGTCTGCGCCGCTCCGCGCTGGGCATCCGAAGGCTTGTCATCTTGCTGCACCAAGAGAAGCATCCGAAGGCTTCTCTTGGTGCCGCCCTTTGGCCAGGAGGAGGAAGAGGAGGAGGAGGAAAAGGAGGAGGAGATGAAAAAGAAGGAGGAAGAGGAAGAGGAGAAGGAGGAGGAGGAGCGATCCTCGAGCTCACGCTCAAAGTCGGCCAGCCCCCCTGGCGGGCCCCAGGCGCTGTCATGAACGTCCACGGCGACAGCACAGCCGAGAGCAGACTGGGCCGACGGCGAAACCGAAGCCAAACGAAACCGAGAGGCCAATAAGCCGCAGGCAGCTCAGAAGGCCGGGGCGGCGCAGCAGCGACATGGTAGCTAGCACCCGAAACGATCGAGCGCAACTGACTGCGACGCAGCCGAGCCGACCGAACCGCGGACACCCTCGGAGTCCTGGTAGTGCAGGATGGCGGCTAAGAGGAAGCCACGGGGGAAGCGATAGAGCACATAGTCTCCTGCCGCTGGAAAAGATCGCGGAGAGGGACGGTCCAGGAATCTCAACGGGGGCCACGAGCACCCCGATGTGTGGATCGTCGCCCACATCGCTGCTGAGTGACGGGCCTCCCCATGCGTTCCTCAACCATCGTCCTGCACTTCCGCGGGGGGAGGGGGGGCGCCGTCTGGCGCGGCGCACGCGGTAACGTTGGCGCACGGCTTAACTGGGCACGCGGGGTGGCCAAATCCAAAAGCGCAAGACGCTGCTTTCGCATCGCATTCGGCAATCGGGGGACCCCCTTGGGCCCGCACCCAAGGTCACTCCGGCGAAAGGTCACTCTTGCCTCTGATCGACATCTCCTGAGCCCTCGGACCATCACGGACCGATCCGGCTCGAGAAACGCCGCAGGACAATGTCGGCGGCCAGCGAGGGGGGGAAGTGAGAAGGGGAAGGCTGTCTTGAAAGGCGGCGGGACTTCTCAGGGCGCTCTTGGGCTGTCTGGTGCCTTCGGAGCCCGATGTTCTAGACCGTCTTGGGCCCTCGTGGGGCCCTGAAGTCCTCTTGGAGGTCTCCTGGATCGTCTGGTGGCCTTCTGGGCCCCCTGATCATCAGAAAACGATTGAGATCCGACGTTGCGCAACAGTTGCAACATCGCGAGGAAGCACGACTGAAGCCCCAGACCCCATGTTTCTGCCTCGCTCTCCCAGACGCGTCGATCTGTGATGGTCCCAGGGCTCGCGACTGGGCGAAAGCGCCCGGTGTGACAGAAATGCGACGCCGGAACCTCAGGGAGCCCAGACCCCCGACGCCATGCGTTCTGGACTTCCAGCGGTCTGGGCCCCTTCTCCGGGCCCGTGCTTTCATCCCGAGTCGCTTTTTGACAACCCAGGGTCTGGTAAGGGCCCCTGGAGGCCGAGCATAGCGAAAAACGGACCGTCGCATTTTCATGACTCGAGGGGGTCTGGGACTCGCGAACCGCGACAAATCGACTCGGATCGTAGGCGGTTCTGCCGTGGGGCGTGGGGCCGCCGGCAGGCGCGTCGATGCTCCGGCTGCTCCCAGGATCGGATGCCGGCTCGAACCAGGACCGGACCAGAGGGGAAAAGCACGCCCTGGCCCGCGGGTGGAAGCGCGCATCGCATCGGATCGGATCGTCGGCCGCCGCAGCCGCGGCCGTCGTCGCCGTCGTCGTCGTCGTCCTCCTCCTCCTCCGCCTCCTCCGCCTCCTCCGCCTCCTCCTCCTCCTCCTCCTCCTCCTCATCCTCGTCCCCCTCCTCTGGGGGGGCGATCAAGGTGGGGTGGGGGGGGGGGCAGAAGCGTGCACCTTTCGTGCCCCCGCTCGGCCCCTTCAGGGCCCCTTCGGGGCACAAAAGGTGCACCTTTCCCCCCCCCCACCCTGAGATCCCACGTTACAGAAAAATTGCAGCATCGCGGAAAACCACGACCCGAGCGCTGGGCACCATCCTCCTGCGTCGATTTTCGAACCGGAGCCCGACATCGGGCGAAGACGCCCACCCTGAGATTACACGTTGCGGAAAAACTGCTGCATCACGAACCACAACGACCAGAGCCCCGGACCCCATCTCTCTACGCCGCTCTTCGAGTCGGCTCGACCTGTGAGAGCCCCGCCAGGGCCCGACATCGGGCGAAAACGCCAGGCGTGAACAAAATAGCAACGCCAGGATCTCGGGGCAGTGATCGCCCCCTCCTTGCGCGACGCACGCCCGAGCCTTGGCGAGGGGGGGGGCGGGGGGGCGGGCCGCCGGCAGGCGTCGGCCGGGGGATAGCTGAGCAGCCTGTCGTCGGGCGCGGCCTCCGCGTCCAGCGCGGGAGCCTGATGCAGCCGCTCCTGGCGGGCGCCGTCGAAGGCGACGGCGAGGACGAAGAAGGCGACAAGGTGATGATGATGAGGAGGAGGAGGAGGAGGAGGAGGAGGAGAGGGAGGAGGAGGACGAGGACGAGGACGAGGACGAATTCGTCGACGACGACGACGACGACGACGACGACGACGGGAACAACGACGCCGATGAGGACTACGAGGAAGACGAGGACGACGAGGACGACGAGGACGTCGAGGACGTCGAGAACGACGATGAGGCGGCGCGGACGAGGGGTAGGGTGGGAGGGTGGGGTTTAGGAGGGGGAGAAGTCGAGGAGGATCGGGGATCGAGGGTCGGGGTCGAGGATTCGAGGTTCCAGGATTGAGGCTCGAGAGGGTCGTTGGCTGAGCAGGAGGAGGATCGAGGACCGATGCTCGGCATCCTTCTGGGGGCGTGTCGCCCAGCATGCCTCCGACGAGGGCTCGGAGTGTAGCGCTGCGGGCAGCAACGCTTGGCTCCATCCTCGCATGTAGCAGCTTGCCGAAAAGCGACAGCGCCTGCTGCCACGCTCCTCCCTCCTCGAAGTCAACTATTGCGGCATTGCAGAGGATGGCATAGAGCCCCAACCTCGCCACCCGCACCTCGTCGAGCAGCGACTCGATCAGCTGCCACTGCTTAGCGTTCTTGCACGTCTTCAGTGCCGTGCTGAAGCTGACGACGGTGGGCTCCAAATTTGCATGCAGCATCTCGCTGAACAGCGAGAGGGCAGTCTGCCACTGATCACCTTTCTCGCACGCGCTACTTGCAGCGTTGTAGCTTACTAGGGCTAACCCGTGGACTATCGCCCACGAATGCCAGGTGGTCAGAGTGCGTTTGCTGCTGCTCATTGCTTCAGGGTGCGCTGTTTGCTTGATGATTCTGACAGCGTCCAGAACAGCGCTATCAGTATCAGCGGCACCATATCCAGGGGCATGGGCAGTAACAACAGTAGCAGATCCTGCAGCAACAGCAACAGTGCGGTTCCTCCTCGTCCTCCTCCTCCTCCTCCTCCTCCTCCTCCTCCTCCTCCTCCTCCTCTTCCTCCTCCTCCTCCTCCTCCTCCTCTTCCTCCTCCTCCTCCTCCTCCTCCCCCTCCTTGTCCTCCTCCCCCTCCTCCTCCTCCTCCCCCTCCTCCTCCTCCTCCTCCTCCTCCTCAGCCATTTTGCGCCGAGCCGCCTTTTGCGCCTGCAGAGAGGCGGGACGGTGTTGGAGAGCGCTAACTTCAAAGTGTCACTGCGCTCTCGAACTATTCCATGGCCCCACGCTCCAAGTCGCGGGATGGAGGCTGGGCTTGCATCGGGTGCAAAGCTCGGAATGGGGACGGCTACGACTTCTGCTGAAAGTGCTGGAAGGTTCGAGACTCCGCGAAGACTGCGAACCACGGTGCGACCAGCTCCCAGGACGACACGGACGCCGAGGATGCCACCAAAGCAAAGCTCAAGAAGTTACGGGTGCACCTGGCAGAACTTCGACGGCACGCGGAGGACCCAGACTTGGCCAAGCACGTCCAGGGTAACATCGACATCGTTCAGAAAGAAGTCGATGAGTTGCAGGCAGCTGTCGACAGCGGCAGCGACATCCCACGTTGCTTCTCGGAGTGCAAGCTCGTCCGAGAAAGGAACAAAACGCAGGCGCAGCGTGAGCGCAACCAGCAGCGGGTCGAGAAGCTGGAGCAGGAGATCAAGGAGGCACAAGAGAAGCTCGACAAGGAGAAAGCCCTTTTGGCCAGACAAGACGAGAAACTGCAAAAGCAGAGTGCCCGCGTCGAGGAGCTCAGCGTGCCCAAGGCGGGAAAGGGCTGGGGAGCGGCCGTGTCATTCTTGGAGCAAGCGAGGAAGTGCCTGCGCGACCAGGAGACCGAATCCAAGATCGCCGAAGCCCTCCGCCACGCGCAGCAGCAGCACACCGCCGAGGAGGGGCGGGCCGCTGCGGCTGCAGCGGCAGCAGCCGCCAAGAAGGAGGCCGACGCAGCGCGTGAGGCCGCCCACGACAAGCAGCAGAGGAACGCCAAGCGCAGAGCCGAGGAGGAGATCAAGCAGGAGCTGGTCTCGTTCCCCCAGAACGCCGACGCGCCGCCGCTCACCAAGATCATGCGGGAGGCAGGCTGCACGCCCGAGCAGATCGAGCGCCATGGGCCTCACCTTCTTCCTCTGCTGGCTGACATGCAGCCTGGCACCACGCTCACCATCAGCAAGAGCACGTGGACGGCCCCGCCTTCGTCCTGACGAGGAGCAGGGGCAGGGGTTCTTCACCATCAACGCGAACTCCATCGGCACGCTGGAGCGCGCCATGCGCTCCATCAGGTACACGCACAAGCATCCCATCATCATGGCGCAGGAACTGCAGGCCAACGAGCACAGCATCTCCTGCTTCACGCAACGCATGCAGAAGGAGGGCTGGAGGCTGGGCATCGCGCCCAGTGTCCGCACCGCGAGCGGGGGCTGGAGCGCAGGGGTGCTCCTGGCGACCGTGCGGCCGAACAACATGAGCTACGCCAGGGGGCTCGACACGTGGGACATCTCGCCACGCGAGTCCAAGGGCCGCCTCGCGATTGGCTGGGTCAACGCCCTCGGCGAGGAGGGCATCACCGTCGACACGGCCTACCTCTGGGTTAGCGAGGGCATGACAGACCGCAACAGGGCCATCCTGCGGAACTTCACCACGGCCGCCGCGGCGGCGGGGAAGCACTGGATCCTGGGCGGCGACTTCAACATGGACCCTGCAGAGCTACAACACACAGGAGTGATCAACAGGATGGACGGGGTCATCGTGTTCGACACTTCGCGCGGCTCGTGCGTCACACTGGGCGAGGCACGGTGCCGCGACTACTTCATCATCTCCAAGACGCTCCTGGATGGCCCGCTCCACGTGGGCGTGCAGGACCAGTACGACACGTCGCCGCACTCACCTGTGCTCCTACGAGTTCCTCGCCTACGGGAAGAGAAACGCTGGGTACGGGTACTGCGGCGTCAACGGCGATGGCCACTTCAGCTGCCCACAGGCTGCGTGACGGGGCCGACTACGTGGCCACGACTCCTGGAACACCGCAGGCACACTCAGGAGGAGGTGGACCGATACTGGGGCAACCTGGCCAACACGTACGAGGAGCACCTGAACAAGTACTTCAACTACGTCGGCCTGGACTGGCACGAGCGCAAGGGCCACCTGCAGCTGCCCACCTACGCCTGGGAGCAGCTCAAGCCGCTCGCGGTGCGCGAGGCCGCGCGGGAGCAGCAGTGGGCGGAAGCAGCTGAATGGCTGGGACGCCGCCTGGAACACGTCAGCACCGCGGTGCGAGCGCGGTGGAAGAACGGTAAGCAAGAGACGTTGGACTGGGCCCAGAACAACGCCAAGGGCATCCTCGAGAAGGACATCATCGAGCCGCTCCTCGAGCGGAACCACCCGGCATGGCGCGCCGAGCCCGACCAGGAGCGGGGCAACGACGACGCCGTGGACGCGCTGGAGAACTCCGACAACCTGGACGAGTTCAACCACACAGGGCGCCGAGTCGAGGAGGACATGACGAGCCTCCCAGAGACTACTCCTCGGCGGACCCCCGCTGTCCTCGGCCCCACGGCTTCGCAGGACTGCCCGTTGGTCGGGGCGGAAGCTGCAGGAGAGCGCCGCCGACCGACGGGGCGGGGGCGACTCACGGACATCGATTGGGGCAAGTTGGTGAACACCGTCGCTTGGATCGACACCGAGCACATCACCGAGAGGGGCTTGCACTACGTGGGCTGCGTGGCCAAGCTCATGACAGTAGCCAGCCAGCATACGTGGCGGCGAGTACGGCAGGAAGCGACCCGAGGCTGGCGACGCTGGGTGACCAAGCACAGCCAGGCGGGAGCGGGGGCGCTGCACAAGTGGACTAAGCCGCCTGCGCCGTGGGTCCCGATCAAGCCGACAGAGTCCCGCACCCAGCAGGAGCTCACGCACCCGCAGGTGGCAGCGGACACGGCGCTGGAAGGCTGGGAGACGGTCTGGGCGGACAGCTACAACGCCGACGAGCCGTGATGCCAGGCCCCCAGCGACGACGAGTGGAGCGAGCACAGGGTCCCGCGGATCAACCCGAGGGACGTCATCGAGGCTTGTGGGCGGTTCCGCGCTGGGACAGGCCTTGGAGAAGCAGATTGGCACCCGCGTCTCTGGAGACATGGCGGGTATTCAGGTGCGGCACGCGTGGCTAGCGTGCTCAACGCGGTGGAGCGAGGAGCGCCATGGCCCACGTCGCAGGCCACCATCCTCTTCTACCTCACGCCGAAGGCGGCAGGTGGCTTCCGCAACCTGGGCCTCATCCCCGAGCTGGCGCGCGTGTGGGAGACCATCCGCATTCCCCCCGCGAGGCGTTGGGAGGCGGCCAACAAGCGAGCCTATGACTGGGCACGCCGAGGGAGATCGTCGGAACGCGCGGCATGGCTACAGGCCCTCTACTGCGAGGCCGCGCGGGCCGACGGACACGACTACGCGGTGACCTACTTCGACCTCGTCAAGTGCTTCGAGTGGGTCACCCACCGGAAGGTTTGGGAGGCGTCGCAGCGATGGGGCTTCAATCCAGTCGTCATGCGCACCGTCCTCAAGATCTGCAGCACGGTGCGGCGCATCGTCCTGGACGGGTGCTACACCGAGGGCAAGGCGTGGTAGCGCGGCATCGTGGCGGGCAGCAGGTACGCACCGTTCTGCCTCAAGATGGTGATCATCCTCGAGCTGGACAGGCTGGTGCACCAGTTCCCCTGGGCGGACACGTGCCTCTTCTTCGACGACCTCGCCATGGCCACGTACGGCAGGCACGAGTACGTCGACGAGGTCCACCCGCTGCTCATCGCGGCCGTGGTCTCTATGTTCGAGACGACGCTGGACATGGCCGTCTCGCGCGGCGCGGAGGGGGAGACCGTTGCCCTTGCCTCCTCCACCGCGCTGGGCCAGCACATCAACAAGAGCACCAGGCACCTCGGCGTGAGAGTGGTCAAGCACGAGAAGCACCTGGGAGCGACAGCAACAGCATGCAGACGGAGGCGAGCGGCCGCCATCAACAAGCGGGCGCTCAAGTTTGCAGCGAGAAAGGCACGGGTGGCAGCCGTGCGAAGAGCAGGAGGAGCGACACACAAGCTGATCCGACAAGCCAAAGTGCCAGCCCTCCTCTACGGCTCCTCCGTCGTCGGCATGGCAGACTCCAAGCTCACCGAGCTCAGGAAGAACGTGGCGGCAGCGATGGGGGGCAACAACAAAGGAAGGTCCACGGCGCTCACGCTGCTCAGCGACAGGGCCGACCCAGGCATCCTGGCCAACAGCGGCCCCATCCTCGCCTGGGCGACGGCGTGGCAGGAAGCGCTCGAGGACGACCAGCTGGCCGCGCGGCTCCAGAGCGCGTGGCGCACCTGGGTGATGAAGATCTACAAGTGCAAGGCCCCCTGGCTTACAGTGCGGGGGCCAGCGGGGGCGTTCGTGGCGACGGTAAGGCGCCTCGGCTGGATGACGCAAGCCTCACACACGGTTACCATCGACGGCAACGTGCTCGACCTCCGCTACACCGCGCTGCAGGAGATCCAGCACCACGTCGTACGCACCACGGAGCAGCAGCTGCAGGACGAGTGGGTGGGACAGTACGGCCACCAGCACGGCATCACCTCCATCTTCCTGGCACCGGTACAAGCACTACTACGACGGCCCCTCCAGGGGCGCTGGACGCAGGCCCACCGCACCCGAGTGAGGGGCCTTTTCTGCGGAGGGACGTGGCCGCAAGCGCGGCTACACGCATCAGGAGCAGCAACCGACAGCACATGCAGAGCGTGCGGGCTGGCAACAGGCACCGACAGGCACCGCACCTTCGTGTGCCCAGCGCGCCAGCCACATCGCGATGTTGTCGGAGGCCTCCACATTCAGCAGCGAGGAGCAAACCCCTGGCCAGGCCCAGGAGCTGACGCTCTCTGGGGGCGCGGCATCATGGCTGACCCCGCCGCCGAGCTCGGGCTCTGGGCGCTAGCTTCGTGCGACGACTGGCTCACCGAGGGCAACTGGGAAGGCCTCGCGACAGGGGATATCTACGTGGACGGCTCGTTGCAGTTCGGCGACTACGCACCACTGCGACGAGGAGGATGGAGCTTCACCAAGCTCAAAGACAACGGCGAGTACGACGTGGACTACGTGTGCTACGGGCCCCTCCCTGGTGCGCAGTGGGTCCAGAGCATCCTGCGGGCGGAGCTCTACGCGCTGCTGCAGGCGCTGCGCGTGGGCACGCCGCCCATGCGCATTTTCACCGACTGCCAGAACGTCGTCGACGGCGTGATGGCGGGACCGTCGTGGCTCGACAAGAGGAGCCGCCCGCACCTCGACATCTGGGAGTGCATCGTCCAGGCCATCGCAGAGCTCGGCGGCCTGGGCCCTCGCACCGTGCTGGTGCAGAAAGTGAAGGCCCACGCGACGCGCGCCGAGCGAGCAGCGATCGGGCGCGCGCAGTGGGAGGGCAATAGAATTGCTGATCCATATGCCAAGAAGGGAGCTCTGTACCATACCCATCCTGTCTGGTGTAGAGAAACCTACGTTCACAAGTATCGACTGGTTCGGGACATCCTGGAATTCGGAGCCTATGTAGGAGTCTTGGGCCGTGATATTGTCGACACTGAGCAGGGCTCGAGTCCGACGGACTCGAACCCCCCCGACCCCCCCTCGGACCTCCTGGACCTTCCTGGGAACCTGGGGGCGGTCGCGGGCGAGGAGGGCGGGGCCCTGGTGGCCCCTGACCCCCCAGCCCCGCCCCTGGATGCTGACCTCCCGTCTCGGGCCGCTCTGGACTGGGGGTGCGCCAGGGTCGACAGAGCCCAGAGAGCGGGGCACAAAATAGTGACCCGCAGCACGTACGTCTTTTGCCGCAGGTGTGCCAGGTACGCCCGCGACAGGTGGACGGGCCTTTTCTCCCCATGTCGCCCTGGGGCCCAAAGGGTGATCGGGGGTAGGCTGACGCGATTGTGGAGCGGGCTTCACCCCTCCACAAACCAGCCCCTGTAGGGGCTCCTGGAGTCTAGGGTTTTGGCTCGGGGACGGCCCGAAGCGGCCCGACGCTCCCACGGCACGAAAGCGTAGGCGGTCGTGATCCGTTTTGGCCCGCACTCATCCGCACTCATCCTCCTCCTCCTCTTCTGCTCCTCCTCTTCCCCCTCCTGGATATCGTGCGGGTCCAACCCCGCCGGCAGGAGCGCCTGCAACAGAGGAGAGCGACGACGGGGAGCGAAAACTCGCCCGCCCAACGGGCCGGAGGCGTGCTAAAATATCCAGTAAGAGTTTAAGACTGTTTCTAGTTCGCGCGAGCGTGGCGGCCCCTGGGGGTCCACCCTCGTAAGGTCCCGGTAAGGTCCCAGCAGGCCCTGGCAGGGTCCCAGCAGGGTCGAATCAGAGATGCCAGAACTCCTGGCGCGGTCATGGGTGCCCCTGGAACGCCCCAATGAGGCGCCACATAGGTGGCAGGCCCCACGGCCTCAGGCCAAGAGCGTTCCAAGATGGCCCACGTTGGTCCCAAGACGGCCCAAGAAGCGCCCAAGACGCTCCGGGAGGGTTCCAAGAGAACTTCGAGAGTTCCCGGAAAAGGTCAAATCATGATTTCGCGTAGGTTTTCGGACGAGTTTGGCGGTACCGCCTTTTCGAGCTGCCGACTGCCCTAGACGGCCCAAGAGGCCCCAATATTGCCCCAAGACAATTCAAAAACCGTCCAAGAGTTTGATTGTGTGGGGTCTACTCGAGAGTCCGTCCGCTCTGCAGCCTTTTGGGCTCGGCAGTGGGCGGGCGGGATTTTATAAGTAAGGCGGAGTTTCCGCCTCAGACGGCGCGGTCAGCGCGCCGCCGCGATCGCAGGAGAAAGAGGTTCTCCTTCTGTGCCATCATCGACGACGACAGTGAGACGGGCTACAGTGCCCTGGCATTCAGATTGGTAGCGGAGCAGAGACAAGACCACGGACGACGATGGCAACATCGTCCGGAGGCGGAGCCGCTGTGGCGACCGGAGGACACCGCTTGGATGTCCCGACCTGGGACGGGGAGCCCGACAAACTGCTGGCATACAAGTTCGATGTCGGGCTCTTCAGCAAGAGCTAGAAGCTCCAGGACAGGGACGTGGTCGAACCCCAGCTGGTGCGAGCGCTGGGGGCCCGGACGCATCGACTGGCGCAGGCGTGTTCCGACATCGACAAGGTTGACGAGGTCACGCAGGCGGGTAAGCTGTCGGGCTGGACATGCGTCTTCGAGTGTCTCTTGTCGAAGCTGGACCTGGACCTGTCCAATGTCGAACACTTTGAAAACCTTCGCCTCGAATTTTTCCAGACGCCAGATGTCTGGGGTGGACGTCTTGGAAAGGGCTCCGGGGCCGTCCGAGACCATCACGTGCAGGACTGCTCTGGGATGCGCGCGAGGGGTAGTACGTTGCAGGCCTTGCACGCGCGGGCGCCCGCATTGTAAGGGAGATGCAGTCGGGTTCCAACTTCACTGACGACATCTCTCTGAGCAGCGACAGAGCCCGCTGCCACTGATGACATCTCGCGCATGCGCTGATCCCAGAGTTGTAACTGATGACGGTGGTCTCCAGCGTCACTGCCTGCATCTCGCCGAGTAGCAGCAGGGCCCGCTGCCACTGCCTTCCTTTGTCGTACACGCTGATCATTACGTTGTAGGTGACTAGTGCGGGCCTTTCGAAATCCACACGGGCTAGCAGGCAAGCATGCTTGCGTTGCGTATCTTCTGGGGGACTCTGCACCGATCATCTTGGTCTCATGGACTCGGGAACTCTGCACAGACAGCGGGGACGCTGTGCAGATCGGGATCCTGAGGCGCTCTCAGGGCGAGCTTGGGTCTTGCTCGGGGCCTGCGTGAGGCCCTCTTCAGTTCTCTTCGGACCCTCGTGAGCCCTCGTGGCTCTACCTGGCGTCGATGGGGGCTGCTGTGTGGCAACCGTAGGGCCTAGGGAAGAATCTGGGGAGCTCTTGGGACCATGGTGGGGCGGCCCTGGATCATCCTGGAGCAGCCTCGGGGCCCTCGGGTCCCTCTAGGCTCGTCTATGGGCCGGCTGGGCCGATGTGCCCTCCTCGAGAGCGGAGACACTGCTCGCCACTTTCGGACGCGCTGCATTTGGTATGTTTGAGAAGATGATTTCAGGCTCCACCTTCGAACCCCGCATCTCGCTGAGCAGAGCCAATGCCTGTTGCCAATGGCCACCCTTGTCGCAGGCGATGATCCCAGCGCCGTAGCTGATGACGTTGGGATCCAGCTTCGCTGACCGCATTCCACTGAGCAGCGCCAGGGCCCGCTGCCACTGCTCGCCCTTCTCGCATGCGCTGATCGCAGCGCTGCAAATGATGACGTCAGGCTCCACCATCGAATCCCACATCTCGCTGAGCAAAGCCAGAGCCGGTTGTCACTGCCCACGCTTCTCGCACGCGCTGATCCCAGCACTATAGCTGATGACAGTGGGCTCTAACCGCTCTGCCAACATCTCTCTGAGCAGCGACAGGGCCCGCTGCCACTGCTGACCTTTCGCGCACGCGCTGATCCCAGAGTTGTAGCTGACGCATGTGGGCTTTGTATTAGAAATCCACACGGGCTAGCAGCCGAGCATGCTTGCGTTGCATATTTAGTGGCAGCAGGTGGTCTCAAAGGCTTGGCATTCTGCTCGAATCATGTTGGTCACATAGATTCGGGGACTCTGCACAGACTGCGGGCACGCCGCGCAGATCGGGATCCTGGGGCGCGCTCAGGGCCAGCTTGAGTCCTGCTCTGGAATCCTCGTAGGCACTCTTGGCGCTATCTGGGCGTCAATGGGGGCTGCTGTGTGGCAACTATGGGGTCTACGGCACAATCTGGGGAGCTCTTGGGACATGTTGGGGCGGCGGCCTTGGGCCATCCTGGAGCAGCCTCGGGGCTGGCTTCGAGGCCATGCACGGCAGTTCTGGTCCATCTTGGGAGCGTCTGGGGCCTTCTTGGTGCAGCCTAGGTGCCTCTTCGGCGCTGTCGGCAGCCTGCGAAACTCATCTCTAAACGTTATTGTGAGGGACTGGCGGATGCTTGAAATGCTCGGGAACCCATGGGATCTGCATGAATCCTCGCTTCGTGGAGGGTCTCCGCGGATCATCTTGGCGCCTTGAGGAGCTCTCTGGAGACCATCGTTGTCGTGCCCCTGGGAAATCTGGGGGACACCATGGAAGCTTACCGGGATATCTTATAGCCCCCTCGCGGAGCACTTGGACTGTCTGAGTGGGCGCTCACATGGGTCTCATCGGGGTCTCTCTGGGGCGCTCGGGTGCCTCCAGAGACCGTCTTTGCGCCGGCCGGGATGGTTTCAACCCCTCGAGTCCGCAGGTACTGGCCGTACAGCGCGCCGCACCCCGTCTTGCAGAGGAGATAAAATCGGGAGCCAGGTTCACCTCATACAGCTCGCTCAGCAGTGACAGGGCCCGCTGCCACTGCCCACCTTTCTCGCACGCGCTGATCCCGACGTTGTAGCTGATAACATTGGGCACAAACTGTGTTGCCGACATCTCGCCGAGCAGCGACAGGGCCCGTTGCCACTGCTGACCCTTCCCGCATGCGATGGCAGTCGAAATGTAGCAGCCTGGGCTGAGCCTCGCACAATGTTGGGATGCATAGTCGAACAATTGCAGTGCTAAACTCCATGTGCATGTCCGCCCATACTTCTCGATGGCCGCTCCGACATGAGAACCGTCTGGTGAACATCCTCGCCAAGTGTCAAACATCAAAGGCGACCTTGAGCCAAACTGATGCGAAATACCTCTGGACTAAAGCTGTTGGGGCATTTACCTGGGTTCTCGCACTGTCGCTTGCATCTGGCACGGCAAATCAAATATGCGCTTACATTGAGATGTCTGAATTCCCCTGCCACAGTCACTGGTAAGGTCCCCAACTACGGGTACCACAGCAGTTCTGGCCGCGCGCAACATGCTCCCACTGTATAGGCGCATTGTTCACCAACGACGTGCCACTCGCATTGTGCTTTTCCTGCGTGGACCTCTGTCGTCAGAGACTGGATCGTATCTAAATTGATTATGATCAACGCTGTAGCCTGCGTCCACGTCTACCAAGCCAGAGGACTTAGCAGTACTGTGTCAGAGCTGCAAGGCAACTTGCTGGCCCCAGAAGCACCTTTCTGTCAAGATGCTCCGAGAGATTCCCAAGATGGCCTCAAGACAACCCAAGAGGCACCCAAGATCACCCTAGAGGCCTCCAAGAGGAATCACAGGAGGCCCTGGCTTGCGACGTATCTCAAAGCATTGGCCGTTTCTGGCTTCCGAGAGCCCAAGATGGCCCAGAACGGCCCCAAGAGGGCTCCAGGATAGATCCACAGGGTCCCAAGAGGCCCAGGATGGCTTGGGCCCTCAAGACGGCCCCAGGGGGCCGATCATGCCCCCGGGACGGCCCAATAACTAGGCCTCCGAGAGGGCCCCAAGAGGGGGACACCGAGCTGGCCCGGACAGCCTTCTCCTACCGCCACGACGCCCCCGAGAGGCCCAGGAGTCCCCCCTTACATCCCCCTGCAACCCTTCGAAGGCCTCTCAACAGACCTAGAAGGTTCCCGCGAGGCACTCAACCCAGGCACCCTCGAGTCTTGGAAAAATCACCACGGGCATGTGCTTGCTATTGTCGGCCTCTGGGTGCCCTTACCGGGCCTCGGGACCGTCAACAAACGACTCAGGATGAAAACCCGGCCCCGGGGAATGAGTCGAAACTTTTGGGGCCGACGTATTGAAAAATCATGACGTCGGGGGTCCAGGGAGGCTCTCGAGAGGCCCCCAACAGCTCCTGCGTGTGTCTTTAGTTAAACTTTCTACCTCCTTCACGCTGCGCTGCTGTGCTGGCGTGCTGGCGGAGCTTGCCGCAGACAGCTGGAATCACGATTCAAGATAACGCTACGATGTGACATGTGCACTGGCAGGCTGCGGGAAGATACGCGATGTTGGGGCGGTACAATGCGACAACAGTTCTGTGACGTGGCAAGCCTTTGTTACCGAATACATCGATGAGACGCAACGCCCTGTAAATCCATGCAGCGCTGTGATATGATGTCATTGGTATGCCATATGTGCAACGCTGTGCCATACAAAGCCATGCCAAGCTGTGCTACGCTATCCGGTCTTGGGGGGACGCAGCCATGCAGCGGTCTGCCAGGCGGCGCCATGCCGCGCACTGCTACGATGCGCAGCGCAACAAACGATATGAAGCCACATGGCTTCCGCTGAACTGCATTCTGCGCGGCGTGGCACCCCTGCGCGCGAAAGCTCGACGTCGGCGGCGCTCGCCTGGGCCAGGGGGCCGGGGGGCGCGAGGGCCTCTGGACCCGCCGGGGCCGCAGGCCTGGCCGGGATCGGCGCGCCCACCCTGAAAGCGCCGACCCGGCCACAGCACCACCGTCGCCGGCCAGCGCCACCGTCGCAGGGCGATCCTTTTGTGAATGCGAGCGCCGCCAGGAGGGTGCGGCAAGAGGGCTGGGCGCCACTTAGTGCACTGAGATCCTGGCGTGGCATTTTTCTCTCACACCGGGCGTGTTCGCTCCATGTCGGGCCCTGGGGACCCTCACAGATCGATCCAGCTCGAAAAATGACGCGGACAGATGGGGTCCAGGGCTCCGGCTGTGTTTTTTCCACGATGTCGCATGTTTTTCGCAACGTCGGATCTCAGGATGGAGGGGCGATCAATGCGGGGGGGAAGAGAGATGCACGTCTCGCCCTAAGGGCCCCCTTTGGGGCCCCTTTAGGGGGGCCGCATCGGATCGTCGGAATATCGGAATCGAATCGGATCGGGCCGGCTGGAATCGACATCGAATCGGATCGTTCGGATCGAAATGGGCCCTGTGACGGCTGGGATTTCAGAGGATGTTCTCGGTTGGGCTTCTGATTACTGGCCTGGGTCAGTGCAAACCCAACCCCGGGCCAGCGGAGGACGGAACCAGGCGACACGTAAGAGCGACCCTGTGCAAGAGCGACCTTTGGTGCGCGGCTTTCGGGGGCCGCGAAGGGGCCAAATCCAAGCGTGCCGGCCGGCGCTGGGGGGGACACCTGTGAGCCCGCACCAGAGGTCACTCCGGCGAAGGGTGACTCGCTACGTGCAGCCGAGGGAGACAGGGAATCGCCTCCACGTGGTTCCCAAACCGGGGTCAGCCTGAGGGGGTTGGCGGACCCCCGTTGGCGCGGACCCCCGCTACCTGCTCAGACATGCGATGCCCTGATTTTTTCCGTGCGGGGTCCCCAGAAGTCCCGACCCTGTGCCCAGGGCTGGTTCTTCATCGCGAGTCGGCTGTTGACGGTCCCGAGGCCCTGTGCGGGCCCCCAGAAGCTCACAGCAGCGAAAAAACTCCCGTCGAAAAAGGTTCGTGGCTCGAGGGAGTCTTGGCCACGTGCGCCCCGACGTCGGGGGATCCTCCGCTCCTCTGGCGCCCGTGCGGCAAGCGTCCATCTCTTTCCTTGTCGCTGGCCGATGCCGCTCGCGCCCAGCGGGGCGGGGCTCGCCTCGAACCATCCCCCCTCCCCTACTCCCTGCTCCTGCCTCCTGCCTCCTGCCTCCTGCCTCCCTCCTCATCCGCCTCCTCCTCCTCCTCCTCCTCCTCATCATCATCCTTGGGCAGCAACTGAGCGGCCACTGTGACAGTTGTGCGAACACCAGCCCAGCGGCGCAGCTCGAGCAGCACTGGACCTCCTTCATGCACTGGTGCAACTCGCTGGCGTTTGGCCCGAATTGCGAAAACCGAGCCTTCCTCCTCCGCCTTCTCCTCCTCTTCCTCCTCCTCCTCCTCCTCCTTTTTCTCCTCCATTCCTTTTCTTCTAAATAATGTATCCTTGTTGCACCCCGAAGCCAGTTGTTCTCCTTGTCGCACCCCGAAGCAAGTTTTTAGGGCGGGCTGGGCGTTTCACCTGAGACTTCCTCACCACTTATGACTTTGAAGCTTAAACATTGGCAACAATTTCACAGACGCAGGGCGGGTCGTTTTCAAAATGTGGTTCTCGCCTTAGCTCGGCGCACATCCGTTCAGAACAATTGCAAGAGCTTCACGGGTTGAGGGCAGGTGGTTTTCAAAATGTAGTTCTCGCCCTAGCGCCGCGCATATTCGTTTTAAGCATTTATAAGAGCTCCACGGGTTGAGGGTGGGCGGTTTTCAAAATGTGACTCTCGTCTTAGCGCGGCGCACATTCGTTTCAAACATTTGTAAGAGTTTCGCCGATGGAGGGCGGATCGGTTTCAAAAGGTGGTTCTCGCTTCAGCGCGGCGCACATTCGTTTCAAACATGTGCAAACGTTTCACGGATTCACACCGCCAACGTGCCAGAAATAGTGTTTTCAAAGGATTCAAGATTACGCGGGTGCAACAGTCATGTTGGTCTGTTGCGTTGAATCTTCCAAGAATGGCGTTCTGGCGCGATTGACGGTTGCCAAGACGCAACAGTCAGGTTGATCCGTGGCGTTGGAATCCCGAGAACAATGTTTTGGCATGCTTCACGGTGTCCAAAAGGTTGTCTTCCAAAGAGGCAGTTCCTTCAATGGAAATGAACCGCTGTATGGGCATATGAAGAGGGAGCTTGGAGGGAGGGTTTATTCCAACATCGGTGATGACCCTTGGGATTGCACTGGCCCTCCTCATCCTCATCCTCCTCTTCCTCCCTATTCGAGCCTTCCCCCCTCCTCCTCCTCCCTCCTCCTCCCTATTCGAACCTTCCCCCCTCCTCCTCCTCCTCCTCCCTCCTCACTCCTCCTCCTCCTCCTCCCTCCTCCTCACTCCTCCTCATCCTCCTCCTCCTCCTTATGTTTCTTCTCCTTCTTCTTCCTCTTCCTCCTCCTCCTCCTCCTCCTCCTCCTCCTCCTCCTCCTCCTCTCCTCCTCCTCTTTTCCTCCGCTGCCTCTCCTCAACCACGCAAAATGTAGTAGGTGTGGCTCCCGACTTTTGGTCATGTTCCACATTCCTGTCGGCACGATGTGGTGCACTAGCGTTTCTCTTTTCTCCCTGACCCCCCCCGCCGTGATTCGCCTGGTGCATTCCGCTACGCGAGCCCCTCTGCGACGGGATCTGTTCGAGGGGTTCACGTCTGATTCCTCATTTTGAACTCGCGCGCCATCTCATCTGATTTTGTGATCCATCCCAGACGTCGATGCATAATATGGCTTCCCACCCCTCCCCTTCCCCACCTCCTTCCCGCCTCCTCCCTCCACCACCTTCCCACTCCGTCCCTCACCCGTTACAGGTCACCCAGCAGCTCCCCGTTTTGGCCCCGCCCCCCCCGCGGCTAGCGCGCGTCGGGCGCAGCCACGCGAGGCTGAAGCACGGATTGCGCGCACAGGTTTCGCAGAAGGTTGCGCCGAAGAGACCAGGCGCACCATGGGTTGCGCCGCGTGGTGTGTGCGCCGTAGGCTGAGCCATGGGTGGCGCCCTCGGCCGCCGAGGCTAACAGAAACTGAATGTGTTTTTGTTTCTGTCGCCAAGGGCTTGTGCCCTCAGAGCCGCCCGGCTGAGGCCGAGTGGGGCTGCGGTGCCGCGCCGCGGTGTGCCGCAGCGAGGAGCGTCGAAGCGGAAGGGTGCGCGAGCTGCTGGGGATCGAGAGGGGTGTAGCTGGCTGCGGGGCTCCAGAAAGGGGGTTGCCGGCTCCACTCCTCGAGCGGAACAATTAGGGGGGTCCAGGGCAAGGCGAGGCGCCAGTGTGGAAGGATGGCCCCGGGGGACACACGACCTGTGCGTCTCCAGTCCAGTGGGCTTGAGGAGGCAGGGGAGGCAGCCTTGGGCCCCCCTGAGGGGCCCTAAGCATTGTGTTTCTCCGGTCTATAAAAGGTTTTGACTCGACCAGCTGGCGCGCGAGGCAGACTCGAGGCAGCTTTGAGTCAGGAGAGGGGCCATAAAACGTATGTTCTCCAGCAGCAGAGTCGAGTCGAAGGGGAGGTAGCCATGAGGAAGGAGGTCGACAGGAACTCTATATCCGGTGGTTCTCTTTGAGGCAGGTGGGCCCTAGGACCCTAAACAGACCTGCGTGCACCAGCTGGGCATATGAATGCATGCTTCGCGCGCAACCTACGTATCGTTCCAGAAGCTGCATCGTACTTGCGAGCGCTTCGGTGAGTTCAGCGTTACGCACCCTAGCCGAACATAGCTTGCATTAGCTCGCGCCAGCCGTACGTGCGTCGTCGGTGTAATGAGCTGGTTGTTCCTTACTTTATATAAAAGCGAACTGATACGCTTCACACCAGACACAGCCGAAGCGACGAAGAACCCCCCCTCAGAGTCCAGAAAGTGCACTGGTGCAGTTGCAAGAGAGGACAAGCGGGCACAGCGTTTGGCACTCCCAGGCAGGGTCCTCGTCTGCCGGCTCCACTACAGCGTCGTCGCCGGTCGCCGGGGACTTGCTGAAGTGTACCTGGTGATCTCAAAATGCACATGCCCTGCGTGCTTAGTTCTTTCGTCCAATCCTCCCATAACCATGAGCAGCACGCGAAAAAGTGCAAGTCGACTGAAAGAGGAGGAAAATTACATCACCATGAATTTTCGAGCTCCGCGTGGATTTCTTGGACCAGCGCTAGACCCCATGTCCTGGCGCGCGGAGCGTGCCAGGGGCAGCGCCAGAAGCTCCGCCAGGGTGGCACAGCGCGGATCCAAGAAACACGCGCGGACTCAGAAGGCTCATGTTTATTACAGTTTCTTCTTCTTTGACTTGCAGGGAGTTTCCAATTCCAAGGGGTCCCCCAAAAGAGCTAACGGAGCTGCGACGGAACAGCTGCCAAATCAAGCTGCGTTCGTCGACACGGGCACGTGGGACCCAAACGGCAGATCTAAGATCTGCGCGCCCCTCCTGGCACACCCCAAGCGCACGCGGTCCCCTGGGGCGGGAGAGGCCCCGCTGAGGGCTCCGAGGCAAGGGGGGGAGACGCCCCTCGGGGGTGTCTGCGCAGGATGCCATCAGTACCAGAAGGCCTCCCAAATCGACTGCCACAGTTCAAAATGTGAGGCATCTGCTCGTGCGCACAAAATTCTCTACAATAGCTCAGGCGGGGATGCACTTGGCAACCAGGCGGAACGTTGGAGTCCCTGGCTGTGCTGGTCACTCTGTATAGGAAAGTGCACCCTAATCTGTGACCACTCTGACACAGCCTACATTTTGATCAAAAGGTTCTGAACTATCAGCCAGCGTGTCGTTGCGCGTCGTCGCTAGGGTCACACTCACCATCATCATCATCATCATCATCATCATCATCATCATCATCATCATCATCATCATCATCATCAGTATCAGCATCAGCATCAGCATCATCATCATCATCATCATCATCAGCATCATCATCATCATCATCATCATCATCATCATCATCATCATCATCAGCGTCATCATGATCATCATCAGCAGCATCATCGTCAGCAGTATCAGCATCCGTCTTCAGCATCATTATCGCCATCAACAAAAACATCACCATGATCATCCTAATCAGCATGAGCATCAGCAGCATCATCAGCATCACCAGCAACATGCTCATCAGCAACATGCTCATCATCATCATCATCATCATCATCATCATCATCATCATCATCACCATCACCATCATCATCATCATCACCATCACCATTTTCACCTCCACCACCACCATGGTCATCATCATCATCATCATCAAGGTCGTCGTCGCCGTCGTCGCCATCACCACCATCTTGATCACCGCCAACACCATCACCGCCACCACCACCACCGACATCATCATCGTCAACATCATCAGCATCATCACCATCACCATCACCATCAACATCATCATTATCATTATCAGCATCAGCATCAGCATCGTCATCATCAGCATCATCATCATCATCATCATCAACAACATCATCATCAGCATCAACATCATCAGCATCATCATCATCCCCACCGTCATGCTGACTGGGATGAACATTGTCAACATCCTCACAGCGCGTGGTCAACCTGTGCGCAGTGGCAGTGCAAGGAACCGCGGGAAACTGCGCACACCCCAGGCGCAAGGCTTGCACAAAGGGGATCGCGCGGGGGCTGCGCCGGTCCCAGCCTGCCAAATCTCTGCGGGCACAATGAGTGGCCAGTACAACCATGACACCGTACCCTCTACGACATTCTCTGGTCGGACACACTACGTGTCCCAACCGCCCATGAATCGCGCAACCCTCCTCCTCATTCGGCCCCGACCCCCCCCCCCAAAGTGATGCGCATTCGCCCATCAATCTGATTTGTCGCCACCCAAGGCTTTCAGCAAAGACTGGGAAGAAACCACAAGGATGATAGCAGAAGAGAGAAGAAAAGAACACGGGGAACAGCAGGACGAGAGGAGGACCAGGACTGTGAGGACCAGGAAAGGAGGATGAAATGGTGGGGCGGGTACGGGAAAGAAGGAGAAGGCCGAGAAACCATCTTGCAATTGTGCACTGGGGCGAGGGCAACACAAACTCATCTGGAGGGCCCAGACCTTGCAAAAATGGAGCGCGTTGCTTATTGTAACCGGCTTCGCCCCCCCCAAACCTTCCCCCCCCTCTTTCCCCACTTGAAAGCCACAACGACCACAACCAACACAAAACGCTGGCACGCCACAGGTCTGTGCGACTGGCCGGCTTCCCGCGGCTGGAACTGAAACGATGGCGAGGGGACAAAGGGGAGGAGGTCCCCCAAAGGGGGGAAGGAGAACTGGAAAGGAGGCCCAAGGAGACAGAGCAGAGAGATGAGGAGGCATGGCTTGTGGCAAGGAGAGAAGATATGGCAGAAGAAAAAAAAAGAGGGGAGACTGGGAAACCATGAGGAACAGCGGAAAGACGACAAGGAAACATATCATCCAGCGCAGATTCCAAATTCATCAGACGACTGGAATGAAGTGGGCATGGGGTGGGCTGATGCAGGCTAAGTAGAGCAGACTGGAATGGACTCCGGCGAGCTGCGCTCCACGCCGCACGACTCGACTATATTCAGTTCAAGTGTATACGATTTTCTCTACCATTTACACGACTGTACTCTACTCGGCCCTGCTATAATCGACCCTGCTCTACTCTACCCTACCTGACCCTTACCCACGATGCCCTTCTCTACTCTACTGTACCCTTTCCATGCTCTACTCTACTCTGCTCTCATCTACTCTACTCTACCCCCTTACGCTACTCTAACAAACTCTCCTCTCCTCTCCTCTACGCTGCTCTCATATTACCCTCGGTCCTATACCCTGTTATACTCGACTCTACTCCCCCCCCCCCATCCCTCTCCGTTCTGCCCATTCTACCCCTGCTCTATTCTACTCTATTCTCCTAAGTTGAGTATACTCTGCTCTACTCTGTTCCATTCGGCAGAACGGTAATACTCGCCTCTGCTCTACCACCTCGACCCTACTCTACCATACTGTACCCGACTCTACCTGCCCTCCCCTCCCAGCCCTTACTCGACCCTACCCCAACAAATCGGCAATTGTGTTACGACGGCTACTACTTACTACTTCTACGACTACGACTACGACTACGACTACGACTACTACTACTACTACTACTACTACTACTACTACTACTACTACTACTAATAATAATATGACTACTACGACCACTACTACTACTAGTACTAGTA
>CAUYUJ010015815.1:427161-479661 GCA_963575745.1 Prorocentrum cordatum | reverse complement strand
TCCTAACTTACTACTTACTTACTACTACTACTACTACTACTACTACTACTACTACTACTACTACTACTACTACTACTACTACTACTACTACTACTACTACTACTACTACTGGCTTCTACTACGACTAAAACTACGACGACGACGACGACGACGACGACTACTACTAGTAGTACTGCTACTACTACTACTACTACTACTACTACTACTACTACTACTACTACTACTACTACTACTACTACGACTACGACTACGACTACGACTACGACTACACATACTACTACTACTACTACTACTACTACTACTACTACTACTACTACTACTACTACTACTACTACTACTACTACTACTACTACTACTACTACTACTACTACTGCCACTACTACTACTGGAAGGCCGAAATCTCGTTCTCGCCTCGGCGCCGCGCTCACTTCTCTGGGGAAATGAGCTCCTGCGTGGGCGCGGCGCACATTTCTCGCACGCATCTTCGTCGACGCGCGGGCGGACGAAACTGTCGTTTTGGTTTTGGCGCCGCGCAGATTCCGCCTGGGAGCGGTACTCCCGCCCCAACGCGGCGCATAATCGTCACTCGCCAGTTTTGGCTGGCCCGCGCGGTCGCCCTCGCCCAAGCTCCGCGCGCAGTTCGCATGGAAGTGGCGTTCCAGCGCGGGCGCGGCACATGGCTCGCTAGCCGTATCGTATGAGCGCGACAGCGGCAGCGGGGCCACGCGAGATGGGGCAACATGCCGGATCTGCCGAGGCGCCGCGCAACGTGTGAGTGAAAGTGGCATTGCTGTGTCGGCGCGGCGCATGCTTCATCTTCGCCGCGCCAATCAGACATCTGCCGCTTCCGCTCCTGCGCGGCCCGCGCAGCTTTCCCTTTGCCAAATCGTCGGAAGCGGGGCCGCGCGCAAGCGCCTTCCGTTTGCGAGGGAGAAGCGCGCTCCAATCCCACCATCAAGTTGTACAACAATCGATTCTTATGCTGCGGGAAGGAGGGTGGGAGCAGGCGGGGCCTTCTGACTCCCTTGACCTGGCGAGCTTGACTCTGCTATACTCCTGCGCTGCTCTGCTCTACTCCTCCTCTCCTCTTCTCTGCTCTACTCTACTCTACTGTCGTATTATCGATTCTGCTCTACTCTACTCATCTACTCCACTCTACTCTGCTCTACTCTACTCTACTCTGCTCTGCTCTGCTCTACTTTACTTCTGGGTGTAACGGTTGTTGGTAAACTGTTTGGACGCCATTGGAATAGCAACAGGAAGGCATTGAAATAGCAAAGGAAGACATGTGGATACAAAGGAAGCCATGCGCATAGCAGAAGAAACCATGTGGATGCAAGGAAGCCATGCAGATACGGAGAAAGCCATGTGCATAGCAGAGGAAGCCATGCGCATGGCAGAGAAAGCCATACGGATACAGAGACAGCAGTGCCGCGAACTTGACGATTGCAAAGGCAGAATAGAGCGGGGTGCAGTGGACCAGTTCTCTTCGCCTTTCAGCTAGGACTAGGACCCCTATGGGCAAACCTCTTAGGAGAATAGCGGAAAAGAGGAGGGAGAAGGGAGGAGGGGAAGGAGGAAGCGTAAGAGAAGGACAACGAAGATTGAACCTCACGCTTCTCGCTACAAAGCCAAACTCTGACCAATGTTTGATACGGTTCCTTGTGGTGCCCGGAGTCTTGCCCTCGACCCTCGAGGATGGATGGAGAAAGTCCCCAGGCACTCTCGGGATGTGGTTGGGTGCCTCTGGCCCTCTTCGGGCCTCATAGGGCCTAGAGGACATTCTGGGGATCAGGATTTGGGGCGGAAGCAAAACTCACCACAGCCGTGCGCTTTTCCTCCTTCCCCTTGAGGGGCAACGTTGAGGAGGGACTGGCTACGGGGGGGAAACATCGAGCTGAAATTGGCGATACATCGCCGACAGCGGTAGGCCACCGATAGCGATGCAGCACGCTGCCAGGCGGGATGGGGCTGTCGGGTCCCCATCGGCAATTTAATGGGCGATTGGAGGTCGATGCGTCTCCCCTGCTGTCCACCACAACGATCCTCGTCGTCCAATTTTCGGACGATGACTCGGGTCACCAGCGGCCGTTCGGAACGATCCGGGCACACTCGGAACGACCCTCGGAGAGGCACAGCCGCTGAAAGGCATCCCGTGCCCAGAAAGCCGCCGAGAGCCGACGAAGGTGTGCGAAAACCTCGGACGCTCGAACCTCTGACCAAACTATCGTTGCCCCTCCCCCTGGCAGGCGCGGGTGCCGTGCGGTCCCCGTCGCCGTCGCCGCAGCAGCGGTCGCTGCTGGAGCAGCTCTGCCCCATGCCCGCGGGAGGCCTGTGCGCGCGCACGCAGCGCCGGCAGGAAATCGTGGCCCCCACACGCCGGGGCTCTGCTGCAAACTAGGTTTAGGTCGGGCATGTCCTCCTACAGGCGGAGTTTGTTTGGATGAATAATCAAAGATAAGCAACAAAATTGTCGAAAATAGCCAAAAGAGCAAGAAAGATCGTCAGCAAACTATTTTAAAACTATTATTGGCTAGATTCCGAATTAAAGCCAGGGCGCTGGTGCGCCCGAGAAAACTGCGGCCGTGTGTCGAGGCAGCCTCAATTCCCAGACCCCCTGGAATCCTGAAAAATTAAAGACATGTGGTTTTCCGCTCGTTTCGGCCTCGGGGGGCACTCACTCAGCCTCTGGACTGTCAGAAAGCGTCTCGGGATGAAAACCCGGTCCCGGGGAAGGGGTCGAGACCTTTGGGGTCGGTCCTGGGACTGCCGCCGTGGGTCGAGGCCTCCTCCTTTCTCGGAGATCCGACGCTGCGAAAAACATAGCCAAAGGACTCGACTGCACTCCTGGGCCCCATCTTTCTGCCGCGTGCTTCGAGCCGGGCCGATCCGTGAGGGTCCGGGAGCCCGAAGCAAGGCGAACTCGCCCGGCTCGAAAAAACTGCGACGCCCAGATCTCAGGGTCAATCTTTCGCCCTCCTGAGACCTACGACGTCATGATTTTCGGCTTCACGTCGACCCCAAAGGCTTCGACCCGATCCCTGGGACCGTGTTTTCGTCCTGAGTCGTTGCTTGACGGCCCCGAGGCCCGGCGAGGGCCCCCAGAGGCCAGACATAGCCAAGAACTGCCCGTCGCATGATTGTTCCACATGACTCCAGAATTGGGTCGGGCACGTCCCCCTACAGGCCGATCTTAGACGAAAAAATAAAAGATATTCAAACAATACCCCAACATAGCCAAAAAATGCTCCAAAAATCTTCGCCTGACTATTTTTTAAGTATTTTTGAATATCCATCCTGTAGAGGGATGTGCCCGACTTAACTCAAGGAGGTCTGGGGCCCCGGAGGCAGGGCGCGGGGTGACTTCTTCATGACTCGGGGGAGCAGGAGGAGGAGGGGGAGGAGGAGGAGGATGGAGGAGGAGCAGGACGGGTCGCCTAAGCCCTCCCTCTAGGCTCCCTCTTCATATGCCCCTACAACTCGTTGGAAGACAACCGTTAAAAGACCCGGAAGCATGCCAAACCAATGTTCTCGGGATTCCAACGCCACAGATCAACCTGACTGTTGCGTCTTGACGATCCTAGATCTTGCCAGAACGCCATTCTTTGGATCGCAACACCACGAACCAACGTAACTGTTACACCCGCAAAAGCCTGAATCCTTTCAAAACACCATTTCTGGTACGTTGATCGTGGGAATCCGTGGAACTTCTGCAATTGTTTAAGGCGAATGTGCGCGGCGTTAAGGCGAGAGCCACATTTTGAAAAGGAGCCGCCCTCAATCCGTGAAACTCTTGACACTTTCTAGAACGAATGTGCGCGGCGCTAAGGCCAGAGCCACATTTTGAAAACGGGCTATCCTCAATCCGTGAAGCTCTTGCCAATGTTTAGAACGAATGTGGGCGGCGCTAAGGCGAGAGCCACATTTTGAAAACCACCCGCCCTCCATCTGTGAAACTGTTTCCAATGTGTGGGCTTCAGAACCATACATGATGAGGAAATCTCAGGCGAAACGGCCGGCCCGCCCTAAAAGCTGGCGTCGGGTTGCGATAGGGAGAAATTATTCAGAAGGAACAGGAATGGAGGAGGAGGAGGAGGAGGAGGAGGAGGAGAGGAGGAGGAGGAGGAGGAGGAGGGAGGAGGGAGGAGGGAGGAGGGAGGAGGGAGGAGGGAGGAGGAGGAGGAGGGAGGAGGGTGGGAGGAGGAGGAGGAGGAAGAGGAGGAGGAGGAGGAGGGGAGGAGGAGGAGGAGAAGGAGGGGGACGGGTCGCCTAAGCCCTTCGGACAAACCCTCCACTGTGGCCCTCGGCCGCACCAGGGCGCAGCTCTGGCGCCCCCCACCCCACCCCCCCGGCGGCCCTCGGCTGCTGCGGCCCCTCGCCGGGCTCTCCGCGCCGACCCTCCCGCGGCCCTCTCGGCCGCCGCGCCCTGCCTCCAAGGGCCCCGCGCCGACCCTCCGGCGGCCACATTCATTGATTTCCCTTGGGTGGTTCATGGGTTTTGGTCTACTCGTCTTTTCGGCCTACGCACGCTCCAAGACTGCCCAAGAGGCCTCCGAGACCAACCCAAGACTGCCCCAAACGGCCCCAAGACGGCGCCAGGACGGCTCAAGAAGGCCCCCAGACGGCCCAAAATCTGCTCAAGACGCCCCAAAAGGGGCTCAAGAGGGGGAACACGAACCGACAATCCAAGCCTTCCGCCCCAAGAGGCCCCAGGAGGCCCCAAGAGGCGTCCAGGAGGCCTCAAGAGGCCCCCAAGAGGCCCCGAGAGACCCCCGAGACCTCCAAACTACCTCCAAGAGGCCCCTGGAGGCCTCCCACGAAATCCCAACGAACATCCAATAAGCTTCATACCCAGAGCCCAGGCACGGTGGCGGGATGGGCCGAAAGCCATTAGATGCGCCGCCCCCTGCCACAAAGGTGCATGGCATGCTGGACCCTTTACGGCTTGGTTTTGGTTCTTGTTTCCAAAAAAGAACTCCCCCTTGGCATTCGGTCCATGCCGCTGGCAATCCGTAAGGAACCGGAAAAAAAAACTCTAGGTCCATGAAAAATCCACCAAGACGGCTCAAGATGGCATCCTAGAGGGCAAGATGGCCTCCAAGTTCGCCCGAGAGGGCCCAAGATGGCCTCCAAGACAGCCCAAGAGGGTCCACAAGATACCTCCAAGTCCGCTCAAGAAGACTCCAAGACGGGCCAAGACGGCCCAAGAGGCCCCCAAGAGGCCTCCAAGACAGCCCAGGAAGCCTCCAAGAGGTCCCCCTGGAGGGCCCGAAGTTGCCCAAATCATGTATTTTCCTCTTGTATTTGAAGGATCGTGGCATTTGCTTTATTTCGGCCTTCCGACAGCCCAAGACGGCCCAAGAGGACCCCAAGATCGCCCCAAGATGGCCCCAAAGAATTCCAAGGTGACACGAGAACGGCCCAAGAAGCCTCCAAGACGGCCTCAAGAGGGCCCAAAGACAGCTCAAGAGGCCTCCAAGACGCCCATGGTGGCCTCCAAGACGGCCATGAAGCGCCCCAAGACGGCCCCAAGTCGGTCCAGGAACGTCCTGCGACGGCCAAAAAAACGCACAAGAAGCCCCAACAGGCCCCCAAGAGGCCCAAGGAGGCTTCGAAGAGGCCTCCGAGAGGCCCACAAGAAGCTCCCAGAAAACTCCAAGAGTTCTCCTCCTCCTCCTCCTCCACCTCCTCCTCCTCCTCCTCGGCCTCCTCCGCCTCCTTCGCCTCCTCCTCCTCCTCCTCCTCCTCATCATCATCATCATCATCAGCATCATCAGCATCATCAGCATCATCATCATCATCATCATCATCATCATCATCATCATCATCAGCATCAGCATCAGCATCAGCATCAGCATCAGCATCAGCATCATCATCTCCTCCTCCTCCTCTTCGTCGTCCTCCTCCTCCTTTCCATGTGTCCTCCCTCTCCTCCGCTTCTTGTTTCCCCCCCACGTGTTCCCTGAAGGGGTTCCACAACGGCTGGGGCAACACATGGTCAGATAGCATGGCAGAATTATGGCCACAACGTTCGGCCACACGGGCAATTCCAAAACGCAAGGGGCGGCGGTGATTCGCCGTAGGCGTCTTCGTACAAGCTTCAGAAACACACATGGTGAGCAAGACCGGGCGAAACGATCAGCCCGCCCTACCGACTCGCCTGAGGCTGCGACAGAGATGAGTCATGAATCAGGGTGTTAGCTAACGTGGACCCCAAACGAACGTGTTCAAGCATATCACGTGATGCAGAACATGTAATGCAAAATATGTTGTGCAAGCTATGAGGCGGAAACAATGTGGTGAAATCTGCGTAGTGTAGGCTGTGTGGTGCAAGCTGTGGGAACGGCGCCGGCGCTCATCACACCGACGACGATGACGGTGCCCTCGCGTCGGTGATGAAGTCTTTAGAAGTTCGACATGCGCGCGCGGCCGACGCGCGAGTGGGCGCACGGTCTTATTTGACGCGGATCGCGCCCCCCCCCAGCGAGCGTGCGAGGGCATTCGAATGATTTCGGCACGAGGCGCGAGAAGCCCGCTCGGCAGAATTCCATGAACACGTTGAGAAACAAAAGCTGATGCTTTTTGTCCCCGACCATCCCGTGGCGCTGGGTGCGCTTCTGTTTCGGCGCACCCCTCGAGCGTTTCGTGGCCCCATAAAGGGGCTCCACCGAAGGCCCCAGTGGCTGCGCTCGCACGACGCCGCCGCGACAATTTCGGCGCGCCCCTCACGCGCTTCGTGGCCCGATAGGGAGCTCCACCGAAGGCCCCAGCGGTTGCGCTCGAATGACGCCGCCGCGCCCATTTCGGCACGCCCCTCACGCGCTCCATGACCATAGGGAGCTCCGCCGAAAGCCCCAGTCACTGGCTGTGCTCGCGTGACGCCGCCGCGCCCATGTCGGCACACACCCCGCGCGCTTCGCCCCACAGGGGGCTCCACCGAAGGCCCCAGCGGCTGCGCTCGCATGACACCGCCGCAACAATTTAGGCACACCCCTTACACGCCTCGCGGCCTCATAGGGAGCTCCACCGAAGGCCCCAGTGGCTGCGCTCGCATGACACCACCGCACCAATTTTGGCATACCCCTTCCCACGCTTCATGGCCCCATAGGGAGCTCCACCGAAGGCCCCAATGGCTGCGCTCGCGTGGCACCGCCGCGCCCATTTCGGAACGCCCCTCACGCGTTTCGTGGCCCCATAGGAAGCTCCACCGAAGGTCCCAGCGGCTGCGCTCGCAGGACACCGCAGCACCCATTTCGGCACGCCCCTCACACGCTTCGTGGACCCATGGGGAGCTCCACCCAAGGCTGCAGTGGCAGCGCTCGCATGACGCCACCGCACCAATTGCGGCACACCCTTCACGCGTGTCGTGGCCCGATAGGACGCTCCACCGAGGGTCCCAGTGGCTGCGCTCGCATGACACCGCCGCGCCAATTCCGGAACACGCCTTGCGCGTTTCGTGGCCCCATACGGAGCTCCACCGAAGGCCCCAGTGGTTGCGCTCGCATGACGCCACCGCGCCCATGTTGCCACACCTCTCACACGTTTCGTGCCCCGTAAGGAGCTCCACCGAAGACGATGCCAACAAGTGCGTTACTCACAACTGCAGACGGTGGGGCCCTTCGCCTGGATAGCATTAAACATTTGCGTGGGCGCGCGCGAGCTTTTTTGAAAACGAATGTTGAGGAACCATATTTGTATCTGTTTCCGGGGCGTTCGGTTTTGAAGTCCCTGCGAAACCTAAGGTTTTCGAAGTGAGCGCGCGACGACGCGCGCGCGCTCACTTCGCCCCATTTGTTGCAAAGGTTTCTTGGCAAATGCTGAGTTGTGATAGACGAATGCGCGCGCATAGTAGTTTCTGCAGAGCGCGAGCGAAAATTATTATATGTTTTTATATGGATTCGGGACGCTCGGCTTTGAAATCCTGACGAAGCCAAAACAAGGTTGTGGACAGATTCCGGCACGCGCGCGCGACGACGCGCGAGCGTGCACTTCGTCTTGATATGTTGCAGAGGATTCTCGAGAACACGCGCGCAAGGGCGCTCGAACGACTTCGGCATGCGCGCGCGAAGCCCGTTTGGTAGCATGTTGTGGAAATCAAACAAAAGAGAAACAAAACAAAAAAACGCAAGGTTGTCGCAAGAATTCGCCAAAGAAACGTGCAAAATTGTTTTGGAAATCCGCGTCGCGAAACCATGCCGTTTCCTGCTTTATATAAAGAAGGACACTTGATTTTGAACTCACTAAGAACCCTAAAGATTCGAAGGATTCCGGCGTGCGCGCGACGACGGGCGCGCGTGTGCACCTCGTCTCATTTGTTGCAGAAGGATCCTTGGAAACTGATGATTTATGATAAACGAAAGCGCGCATTTTCCTTGTGCAAAGAATGACGGGGGGGGCGATGCCGGTCGGGCTGGGAATGGTATGACATCAAATGTAAGATAGACCACTAGGGCAGAATCATACGTGAATTGAATGAAAGACGAGAGGGCGAGCCGGTAACCCCAGGGGTGGTAGATCCTTCTTCTCGGTACAAAAGGAGACTTCATGCTTGTTCGCAGTAAGTTGTCAACTCCACTGCCCGCGCAATCACCCCGCCCTTCTAAACGCAATTTGTTTTGGAAAACCCATGCGGCGGCGATTGCGATGAGTGCTCGGCGCTGGCTGGAGCATCTCTGCGGCCGCGCTAGCCCGCGCATGCTCGCGCGCGCATCGGCCAGCTAGTCTGGCGCGACCGACGCGGCCGCGGTGGCGCTGACCGCTGGGCACACCCCAGCGGGCACTTGACTCCGAGTCGGCGCTTTTGGCGGGCACGGTATCATGGCAACGTCGACAACGGTAGACACGATTATCATAGCAGCGGTGTGGGGAACGATGATAATCGCGGCGACTGCACGGCCAGTGTCGGCGCCGATGCTGATCACACCGACGACGATGACGGCGTCCTCGCGTCGGTGATGAAGGTTCTGGAAGGAGTTCGACATGCGCGCACGGCCGACGCGCGAGTGGTCCGCATGGTATTATTTGACGCGGATCGTGCACCCTCAGCACGCGCGCAAAGGCGTTCGAATGATTTTGGCATGCGGCGCGAGTGGTCCGCTTGGCAGAACTCAATGGGAAGATTGAAGACCATATTGTTTCTAAAAACAGGAATCACAAGAGCTCGAGCGCTTTTGTGAAAACGGTGGTTGCGAGACCATAATATGTTTTTTACCTGCTTTCGGGACGTTCGGATTCGAAATCCAAACGAAGCCAACATAAGGTTTTGGAGAGATTTCGGCATGCGCGCGCGACGACGCGCGCAAGTGCACTTCGTCTTTTTGTTGCAAAGGGTCCTTGCGACAGCACGCGCGCAAGGGCGTTCGAACGACTTCGACATGCGCGCGCGAGCGGAGCCCGCCCGTTCGGTAGCATGTTATGTAAATTTTGAACAACGCATGGTTCTCTTAAGAATTCGCACGAGCGCGCGCAAGCTTTTTTTTCTCGAAACCCGTGTTGCGAAACCAGGTGTTCTAGATGTTTTTGAACACTCGATTTTGAGCTCACTACGGACACTATGTTTTGAGGGATTTCGGCATGTGCGCGCGACGACGGGCGCGCGTGCGCACTTCGTCCCACGTGTTGCAAAGGATTTTGAAAACTGATGATATGTGATATACGAGTGCGCGCAGATAGTGTGGCAAAGGATGACGGGGGGGCCGATACTGGCCTGCCTGGGATGGTGCGAGTTCATTTGCAGGATGGACGATGAGGCAGCATCATCTGAAAGGTGGAAAACGACCACACATGGATAACCCAGGGGGGGTAGAAACTATAGGGTATGAGTTATGTGCTGCAGTCTACGTGGTGCAATCCACGTGGTGCAATCTATGTGGTGTAAGCTACGTGGTGCAGTGTACGTGGTGCAATCTAGTCAGTGCAATTTATGTGGTGCGAGCTGTACTGGTGCAGTCGATGCAGTGGTCTCAATGTGGTGTGGGCTATGCGGTGCTATGCTGTGCAAAGCAATGCCCAGCAATGCCAAGCAATGCAAAGCGGGCGGCGACGAGGCGGCGGGCGGCGACGAGGCGGCGACTGTGGCCACATTGTGGCCCGAGCGGCACGCAGGCCCAGGCGACAGATGGCGACGGTCGACGGGCGGCGACGAAGCGGCGACGGCTGCCACATGGCGGCCATAGCGGCCCGCAGGCGCAGGCGATAGGCGGCGACGAGCAGCGACGAGGCGGCGATGGCGGCCACATGGCGGCCAGAGCGGCCCGCAGGCCTAGTTCCTTAGAAGACAGATGATCAGAGAAGAACCCCTGAGTGCAAGCACTGTTTGGGGGAAAGGGGATGGGAGGAGGAGGAGGAGACAGAGGGAGAACAAGATGAATAATAATAAGAAAAAGGAAAAGGAGGAGCAGCAGCAGCAGCACCAGGAGGAGCAAGGGGAATGATTCTGCTCGATGCGCGGGCCCCGCCGTGCTGCATGCAAGGACCACGCGGCCGTCACCGTGGGCATTCACCGAATTCGAGGAGAGGGGGGGAACAAGATATCGATACCCGCTACCTACCCCCAGACCTCCAATGCAGTGACAAAATCACCACGGGCTGACTCTCCCCATCCTCGGCCTCCATGGGGGCCCCTCAGGACCCCCTGGGGCCGTCAATAGAACGGCTCGGAGAGAATGTTGTTTGGCGTGGGCTAGAGTCAAGCAGTAGCTCCCAGAGCACGCTTGAAAAGAAAACCAGCCAGCCCTGAGGAAAGGGATTGGGCTTCTCGGGATTGAAGGGAAACGAAAGGGGGGAGACTGGCTCGGGGGGGGGGAACCATCGACCTGGAAGCGGATGTACGTCGCCGATAGATCGGCGACAGGCTCTCGATAGCGAAACCGCACCTTCCTGAGCTGGGTGGAGCGCCCAACGTGGCGAAGAATAGAGGATTGGGAGTCGATACTCCACCCCAGGGCCAGCCCCCCCTGACGATGATGTCCCGAAGGGCCCCCCCTGTCAAAAACGATTACCCTGTGACGTACCTAACCCTTTCTATACATGTGGCGATGTTACTCAGGACCACTCAATGCTGACTGGCATTATGAAGGACCCGCAGTGCGCAGGAAGAGCACCCAGCAGTGATTTCAGAAGAGCGCAGCAAGAAGAGGAACTACAAATATACAACATGGAAGCACGGGGGCGTTGGAAGAAACGCGCCCAAAAGGTGAACACAAAGGGGCGCGGCGGCGAGGGCTAAACAGAACATCAGTTTAACTCAGCAACGCGCTACGCTGAGCGGGGCAAATGAATGAGGTGCATAACGGGGGTGGAGACTCATCCAGAAGTGGAGACAGAAAGGCGCTCTGGGCCTCCCAGGAGCCCACGAAAGTGGCAACGGTTGCGCAGATCGCAAGCCCCCCAGGGGGCGGCGAGGTCCCGAGGTGGTCCGCGTATGACGTACCTCCGCTGGGCCTCCCAGGAGCCCACGAAAATGGCGACAATTGCGCAGATCGCAAGCCCCCCAGGGGGCGGCGAGGTCCCGAGGCGGTCCGCGTATGCCGTACCTCCGCTGGGCCTCCCAAGGGGGCAGCGAGGTCCCGAGGTGGTCCGCGTATGACGTTCCTCCGCTGGGCCTCCCAGGAGCCCACGAAAGTGGCGACAGTTGCGCAGGTCGCAAGCCCCCCAAGGGGCGGCGAGGTACCGAGGTGGTCCGCGTTGACGTAGGCCTCCCAGGAGCCCACGAAAGTGGCGACAATTGCGCAGATCGCACGCCCCCCAGGGGCGGCGAGGTCCCGAGGTGGTCCGCGTATGACGTACCTCCGCTGGGCCTCCCAGGAGCCCACGAAAGTGGCGACAGTTGCGCAGATCGCAAGCCCCCCAGGGGGCGGCGAGGTCCCGAGGTGGTCCGCGTATGACGTACCTCCGCTGGGCCTCCCAGGAGCCCACGAAAGTGGCGACAGTTGCGCAGATCGCAAGCCCCCCAGGGGGCGGCGAGGTCCCGAGGTGGTCCGCGTATGACGTACCTCCGCTGGGCCTCCCAGGAGCCCACGAAAGTGGCGACAGTTGCGCAGATCGCAAGCCCCCCAGGGGGCGGCGAGGTCCCGAGGTGGTCCGCGTATGACGTACCTCCGCTGGGCCTCCCAGGAGCCCACGAAAGTGGCGACAGTTGCGCAGATCGCAAGCCCCCAGGGGCGGCGAGGTCCCGAGGTGGTCCGCGTATGACGTACCTCCGCTGGGCCTCCCAGGAGCCCACGAAAGTGGCGACAGTTGCGCAGATCGCAAGCCCCCCAGGGGGCGGCGAGGTCCCGAGGTGGTCCGCGTATGACGTACCTCCGCTGGGCCTCCCAGGAGCCCACGAAAGTGGCGACAGTTGCGCAGATCGCACGCCCCCCAGGGAGGCGGCGAGGTCCCGAGGTGGTCCGCGTATGACGTACCTCCGCTGGGCCTGCCAGGAGCCCACGAAAGTGGCGACAGTTGCGCAGATCGCACGCCCCCCAGGGGGCGGCGAGGTCCCGAGGCGGTCCGCGTATGACGTACCTCCGCTGGGCCTACCAGGAGCCCACGAAAGTGGCGACAATTGCGCAGATCGCACGCCCCCCAGGGGGCGGCGAGGTCCCGAGGTGGTCCGCGTATGACGTACCTCCGCTGGGCCTCCCAGGAGCCCACGAAAGCTGGGCCTCCCAGGAGCCCACGAAAGTGGCGACAATTGCGCAGATCGCACGCCCCCCAGGGGGCGGCGAGGTCCCGAGGCGGTCCGCGTATGACGTACCTCCCAGGAGCCCACGAAAGTGGCGACAGTTGCGCAGATCGCAAGCCCCCCAGGGGGGGGCGAGGTCCCGAGGCGGTCCGCGTATGACGTACCTCCGCTGGGCCTCCCAGGAGCCCACGAAAGTGGCGACAGTTGCGCAGATCGCAGCCCCCCCCCAGTGATCGCTACCCCGAGGCAAGGCCACCCAACAGACAAGACGGCGAGGCAGGAATCAGGAACCAGACGGCAGGAGAGCACAGAAAGCAGGAGCGATGAGGCGGGAGAAGAAGCGTGGAGACCACACTGGTCTCTTCAAAACGAGAACCCAATACAGGACGGTTGGGAACAACACACACGCACACATCGGACCGAGGAAGGGGATTGGATTTCCACTTGGTGCTTTGTGGTGAGCTCCCGGAGCCCCTGGTGCTGCTCCAGAAGCTCGTCGGGGGCCACGCCAGGGGCGAATGACTGGTCCAGGAGCGCGGGCCCTTCGCGCATTCGCCGGGGAGCCTCGCCGAAGGCACGGGCCATCGGCGCCCCTGGATACGTGTCTTGCTCTCCCCTGGGCTATTTTGGCGGCGCGCACAAGAAGGGCAGGGGGGGAGGGGGGAAGCCTTCTTAGAAGGAGGCCGCTTCTCAGAAGGCGCCGGCCCTGCATCTACAGGCAGGGCCCGCGCCTTCTAAGAAGCAGGGGTGTTCCTCAGGAGCCTTCCCCCCTCCCCCCCTGCTCCCCTCTGCGCGTGGCCGAAGATTCGCCCCCATCGCCGCCCCCGAGCTCAGTTTGCTGGGGGGGAGGGCCCCCCCCCCTGGCGCGGCCGCGCGCGCCCCGCGGCCCGCGCCACGGCCAGCCCTCCCGCGCGCACGGCGGGGGGTCCCCCTCCTCTGTTCCAAGCCTCTAGAGACTCGACAATCTGGGGGCGTCCAGGAGGGGGGGGGTCAAAGATCGTGGCCCGAGGGAGTGCGCGGCCCAAGGAGGGCCAGGAGGCGTGCCGAAAGAAGGAGAGGGGGCCAGAAGATCTGAGGAGACATCACCAGGCATACGATGTCCTGATGTTTTGAATACGGGTTCCCTGGAAGTCCCGACCCTTTCCCCAGGGCCGGCTTTCGTTGCGAGTCGATGCTTGACGGTCCCAGGGGCCGGCGAGGGCCCCCAGAGGCCGAAAACGCTCAAACACCTCCCGCCTGGATTTTTTGGGGACCCACACCTCCCTAGTCATGCCCCCCCCCCCCCTTGGCCGCCCCCGAAAAACATTGAGTCGGAGGTGTTTCCTGCGTCTCAGTCGAAATTCTTCGCGCCGTGAGTGCCGTCCCGTCCCTCCCCCTCATCCGCCCTCCACGGCCGCGCTCGGCCTATATCCCTCCCTTCCTGCCGCCGGACAACTACTGTCTGCCACTGCTTGGCCCCAGGGGAAGGGGTCGAGCGATCCGGGCCCCGAGGCTCGAACAAATATTGAGGCGTCGGTCGGGGGAGCCGGTCGAGGGGTCAGGGCCCCTCCTCCTCCTCCTCCTCCTCCTCCTCCTCCTCCACCACCGCCCGCCCCATGTTCCGAGCTTGTGGCAGGGCCATCAGCTCGTCGTTGTCGTTGTCGTCGTGGTCGTCGTCGCCGACCTTCTGGGTCGGCGGCACCGGCCGCAAGGCCTCCACAGTATCGCGACGTGGGCCTGGGGAGACGGTCAAGTGGTCGGGGCACCGAGGCTCAAAAGTATCGAATCGTCGGTTTTTGGGAAGGGGGGGACACGAAGAGGAGGATGCGCGGGCCCCGCTGCGCTAAGCCTGGGCCGCAAGGCAGAGGCCAGGTGCACTCACCGAATTGAAGGGGAGGGGGGGCGAGAGGTAGAAGGGGGGAGGGGAGATGGGCACTGCTTTCCTTTTCGGGCTTCCGTCGCAACGGCCGGATTCCCCGTGGAACCCTGGTCGGAATACGGTCCAGCAGAGATCACAAAGGCACGCATCTCCAGTTCATTTCGGTGATCGTCAAGTCGTTTGTTGATCGCCTGGGTCATCTGATCGCAAGTTCATCATCCGCCTCAGTTCTAATCCTATATGAGCTCATGGCGTTCAAAAATTTGTGATGAGGGAGCTGGTTGCTATAGTCGGCAGCTATTTGATCGTATGCCTCGAATATTCCAAACGTGTCTCTGGCGCGTTTCGTCGTATTTGTAGAGGCTCGACCGTCCGTGTGGTTCAGCTGTCCTTGGACGCAGCGTGGTTCGTCATCATACCATTCAAGGTGGTTGCGATCTGTGTCGACTGACTGTTGACCTGCTTCAGCTCGTTGCTTTTAGCGAACTCTTGCGCTAGCAGGGCTCCGACTGTGTCTAGGGTTCATATAGCATGTCATCACGCTACTTACTGATGAACTTGCTTGGTTTCAGACAGATTGGGTCGTCAGTCCAGTGCCGTAAGCTGTTCATCAAGGTCAGCATGGCTGTTATGTTTCCTTTGTTGCGGCTCTTCATGGCCCCTGGCACTCTGGGCCGCAAGGACTTCGACTGCGGCGCGAGCTTCAGCATCGATCGCCGGGCGGACTGTTTGTGGTTGACTGACCAACGGGGCCATCATCCGAGTTTCTTCTGCAACGGCCCGCGCTTGCTGGTCGCCGTGCTGATTGTTTGCTCTCGCGTATTATGTGAATGTACCGCGAAGGGCCTGGAGAGCATCTCTTCCTTGATCTTGAAGAGCTATTAGTCGTGGCCTGACTTGCTCCTGCAATGCAGCAGGCCACTCGGCAACGCAGGCGCGTCGACTCGACGATCATCCGAATGATGGTTCGCGTCAAATCGGCGCTCATTTGGTTCATGCGCGTCGAGTCGACACTCATCAGCATAGCAAGCGCTGACTCGACGTTCATCGATATTGCATGCGCCAATTCGACGCTCATCAGTTGGGCCCGCGTCGGCTTGACCCTCATCGTTATGGACCGCGTCGGCTCGATGCTCTTCAATACAGCACGCGCCAATTAGACTCTCATCGATACGGCATGCACTCGACGCTCATCAGTTCGGTCCGGGTCGGCTCGACGCTTATCGACGTGGGCCGAGTCGACACGAAGCTCATCATGGCAGTGCGCGCCGACTCGACGCTCATCAGAAAGTAATCCAGAAGGCGGTCGTGAGGAGTATTGCAGCCCTGCTATGCTCGGGTGCACGACCACGGGGAAAGAACGTGTCATCGAAGGGGTAGGGCATGTCGCGCCCCTCTTGTTCCTGGCTCTTCCAAGCTCCTCCTGAACGCGCCTGGCCATTCTATAGTTCCAGGTTCCCCAGCGAGTCGCCCGCAGCGTCAGGTTTGCCCAACGCATGGCCCGCAGCGTCAGGCTTCCCCAACGAATTGGCCCCGCTACATCGGCGTCGGTTCATCGACGTTAAATGCTATAGGATTGGTAATATCATCGCCAGCTCTTCGATACGCCCTAGCCGTGGCGGCGAAGGTTGACCGCTCGCGTGTCAAAGCGTTGTCCTCAGCGGTACCTTCAACCTCAAATGAAATGTCCAAGAACGTGGCCTCGAGATTCGCTACTAGCGAGTCCGAGGTGTTCACGTTGACAACCTGTGTATGCACAAATACAGTGCGCTGGCGGGGACCGCTTCGGTGATCTGCGGTGACTCCTCGCTCTGGCTGAAAACCCATGGGTTGGGGGTATTGGCCACTGCGCCGAACTCCCCGATGTCATTCCCAAGGCCCTGGCTCGCCTTTGCAGGCGGCCAAATTCCCGACGGTTTTCGAACCTGCGTCCAGCCGTGATTCGCGAGGACGCCCTGAAAGGGGAAAGAAATCAAAGTCAAACAGTTTGCAATCGTTCCCCACGGCGGCGTCGACGACGACTGCGTCGACGACGGCGCGGGGCCCCGCCCCTTTTTCGAGAGAAGGCGCACATGCTGCGGACCCGCCTCCGCTGCAAGGAAAGCAGGAGCAGCAGCAGGAGAGCGCCAGGAAGGGCGGAGAGGGGAAGGATAAAGACGGACCCACGACCCACCAAAACCCAGACGGGGTTACTACCGTCAACAGTGCAACACGCGCCAAGTGCGAGTGTAAAACACACGACCAGGCTGCCGAAGGGGGCGCTGTCGCCTGGCAAGGTGATACCGTGGGCGACGGCGTGCGATTTGCCCTCACGAAGCGAAGGCAGCTTTGACATGCCCAACGCGAACGCTTCCAAGCCCAATCGTGGCCCTCCGCCAGGGCCGCGGCGTCCGCTGCTGCTGCAGCCGGCGGTGGCGGCGGCAGAGGGGAGGAAGTACGGCGCGCACGGGCAGAGTTTGCCTTGCGGCGCCAGTGCCAGAGATGAAGTCCGGCTGGCGAAAAGCCCCCTTGAAGGAGGACCGCAACGCCTCTGTAGGCGCCAGCCTAGGGAGCAACACGAAGGCGTGGACCACACACCTCAGACAACGACGCAAATACTCCGACTCCTCCCTGCGGGCAGTGACCTTCGAGCGCGACTCCAGCGCCAAGGTGAAAGCCCCCTGCTTGGCGTAGCTGTCTGCCAAGTTGTTGCCGACTGCTTGCCACCATTCTGGGGATACAGCCGCACAGATGATCAAGAACATGATACTTGTAGAATCTGGGGCAGCTTCCCGGAAGCATCTTAAAACTACCCTGCACCAATTTCTCTTGTTCGCTGAAAGGGGCGAACGTGCTCAACAAACTGGGCCAACTGTCTGGCAGGTTGGTTAAGAACCGCTGGCCCAACTCTTCGAGAGTCAGTTCCCTAGTCAGATGCTCGACCTCAAATGTGGAAGGTCGTCTGGGCCCATGTGCGCAGGAACCGTCAAACTCTGGAAGCTGGGGGTCCACGAGGGCGAGCCTAGAATCTCCGCGTGGAGCCCCGCGTAGACGTGCTGCCTGCCCGCGACCTGGGCCCACGGCGCGTCTGCCATCTCTGCGCGGCCGAGGGCGGGCTGCGCAGCATCCGCAGCTGGTGAGGCTTGGAAGTGAGCTGCGCCTACCGCTCCGCACAGCGCAGCGAATAACTCTCCTGCCGGCGTTGACCGGGGAGGAGGAGGAGGAGAACTCAGGAGACAAATCAGGGAGGAGAAGGAGGAGGACGACGACGAGGAGGAGGAGGAGGAGGAGATGCGAAGAGCGAGGAGGACGAGGAGGAAGAGGAGGAGGAGGAGGAGGAGGAATATTGCTCAATGAGGATGGGTGAGCAGGGGAGGAGGAGGAGGAGGAGGAGGAGGAGGAGGAGGAGGAGGGGCAAGAGAGAGAGAGAGAGAGAAACTGGATGAGCAGGACTGATCGGAACCATAGCAGCCAACAATCAAACACATGCAGCTGGATTACAATACGCGTCTAATTCAACCGACTCGAAATTCGTGGGCTGGCCGTGCGGCTCATGCCTTCCCAGCGGCCCCACAATTGAAACATAATCGGAAATCCGCCGGCTCGGGAGGCGCAAGGCTGCGAAGGTGTGTGCGGTCTGCTGTCATGCGTTATGTGTTGTCATGTGAGACCCACTTTTTTTCAGGTTCGCTGCTTCTCTTGGCTGGTGCTAGCTTTCGCCGCAATCAGCGGCTCATCAGGCTTGAGCCTAGATTGGCTCTGGATTCGCACTCTACCTGCAAGGAGGAAAGACTGGTCAACTCTGTAAGAACGGTTTTTTTCAGGCAGATCTGCCTTCAAAAAACCGTTCTTACAGTTTGGCCTTTTGTCTCTCCAATCCTGTTTCCTGCCTCCTGCTTACTGTCTGCTAGGGGGCCCCGCCGCGCCACAAAACAGCCAACAAGGAGGATGAACCTCAAGTCCTGGCTGCTCTGGGCCACTCCAGGATTCTCATAGTGACGCCACCGCGCGGCCAGAACGGCCCATGAGGCCTCCAAAATTGCCCGAAGAGGCTCCGAAGAGAGCCTCAGGAGCCCAAGACGGCCCAGGATGGCCCCAAGGTGTCCCACGATGGCTCCAAGACGGCCCAAGATGCTGCCAAGACGGCCCAAGAGGCCTCCAAGAGGCCTCCCAAAAGGGCCCCACGAAGCACAAATCAACAATTTTCTCAACATTTTTCATGACTTCTGGCCTTCTCGCCTTTTCGGACTTCCGACGCTCCGAGACGGACCAAGAGGTTCCCAAGATCGCCCCACAACGGCCCTAGAAGCTCCAATGACGTCCCAAGAAGCCCCCAAGACGGCCCCAAGACGACAGAAGAGGGCCCCAAGACGGTCCAAGAGGCGCCCCAGACGGCCCAAAAGGGCCCTAAGACGGCCCCAAGAGAGGCCCAAGAGGGAGTCCACGAATCGAAAACTCGACCTTTCCGCCCCGAGAGGGGAGCTCCAGAAGGCCAAAAGAAGGCACCAGGAGGCCCCAAGAGGCACCCAAGAGGCCCAAGAGACCCCAAAATATGCCCCAACAGGCTCCAAAACGGCTTGCAAGAATCTCCAACACCGACCCGCAGACGCTGCCGAGAAGCCTGCTACGAGAAGCACCTAGGGCGCTATCCACGCAACCGCACGCACTAGTAGCAGGGGGCCCGCGGCAGTGGGCAATGCCCTTAAGATATCATGCACCGGCACGTCAGGAGGAGGAGGGGGAGGAGGAGGAGGAGGAGGAGGAGGAGGAGGAGGAGGAGGAGGAGGAGGAGGGGGAGGAGGAGGACAGAAGGAATAGGAGGAGAGGGAGGAGGGGAAGCAGGAGCAAGAGAGAGGAGGAAAGAGGAAGGAAGAGAAGGAACAGGAAGAGGAGTAGCAAAAGGAGCAGAAGGCGGAGGGGAAGGGAACGAGGGAGAAGGAGAACGAAGGAGAGACAGAGGAAGAAACGAGGAGGGGAGGAAGTATGAGATGGCAAATACGAGGAAGGGGAAAGAGGAGGGAGGAAAGGGCTGGAGGAGGAGGTAAAGGAAAGGGAGGAGGAGGAGGAGGAGGAGGAGGAGGAGGAGGAGTAGGAGTAGGAGGAGGAGGAGGAGGAGGAGGGAGGAGGAGATGGGGGAGAGAAGCAGGAGGAGCAAGAGGACGTCAGACGTAGCGATCGTCCGACCAACAGCGGCAGAACGTAAAAAACAAGAGGGCAACATGCCGGGGGCGCGCTGGGGTCTCGACCGCGTCGTCTTGAAGGTGCAAGACCCGCCGAATCAAGAATCCCGTACCCAGTGAATATGACTGCTACCCTCCTCTCCAATATCGTCACACGCACCATCATAATCAGCGTCATCGTCGGCGTCACCAGCAGCATCATCACGAACTGTCATCCATCATACACGATGCCTCCACCGACAACAGCATCACCATCATCCTCATAATCGTCTGTATGTTCCGCATCGTCTGCATGTTCATCATGCCCCTGCTCCACTATCATATATTATTCCCCTCCTCCTGATCATAATTGTCCGTCTTATCATCCTCCTCCTACTTCTCCTCACGATCACCCTCCGAAACGGCTTTATCCCCGGCATCATCAATACCATCATCGTACTCATAAGCACCATCCTCATCATCTGGTTTATCGTTTATGCTCCTCCTCATCGATACCACGCTCGCTATCGCAAGCATAATTATCACCACCACCATTATCATCATCAACAACAGCATCATCATCGTCGTCATCATCATAACCATCAGCACCGCTCTCGTCATCACCATCAACTTCACCACCCTCATCATCGCCACCATCACCACCACCACCGTCATCATCATCATCATCATCATCATCATCATCATCATCATCACCATCGTCATCTGTAACTATCATCATCATCGCCATCATCATCGTCATCATCACCATCAGCTACACCATCATCATCATCATCATCAGCAGCATCAGCATGAGCATCATCATCATCATCCTCATCATCATCATCATCATCATCATCATCATCATCATCATCATCATCATCATCATCCTCGTCGTCGACATCACCACCACCATCACCATCATCAACAGCATCATAATACTCATCATCCTAATCAGAATCACGATCAGCATTACCATCGCCTTCAGCATCATCATCAGCATCATCAACATCCTCATCCTCATCCTCATCCTCATCCTCATGATTATTATCACTATCATAAATAATACAACAAGTATCGTGATTATTACCGCCACCCCCTTCCCCGCTCCTCCCCCCTGGTCCTCCCCCTCCTCTCCTTGTCCACTGTGCCCCCTTTTCCGAACCTCCATGGTCAGGAGTTTCTCGCGGCGGGGGCTCCAGAGGTCTCTCGATAACACCCTGGGGCCAATGATCTGGCAAGGAGTGCTTCCTGAAGACTCCAGAAGCAGGACATGCGCCCAAACGCCGAAATCGACAGGTCAATGAACATGGCATGCTCTATGCGTTTCAGCCCAGCAGCTCACGCGGGGCCTGGCCGTTGCAATCGATCCCCTGACCCCTCCCTCCCTGGCAGCACAATGGCCCGGTGCTCGAGCTGCTTCCAGCCGTGGCCACGAGGGGCCCAAACTCGGGCCTCGGATGCCGGACAGCACTCGGAACCTACGAAACCTTCTTCTCGGGGGCGTCGAACAGGGGGGCATCCAAGAGGGGGGTTCGCAAACCATGGCCGGCAGCATGTGCGCGGCCCAGGGGTGGACCGGGGACGTATTCAAAAATAAGAAGAAGCGCCATGACATCTGGGGAGGTATCATGGCCCCCGCCATGACATCCCCCCCCCCCATAGTCATCATTTCCCTCCTGGCCGCCCCAGATTTCCCCGTCGCGGCGCGGCAGAGGCAACCCGCTCGCGCGCTCTCGTGGCCGGGGCGAAGCATACGAATTGTCCGGCAGCGCGAGGAGCGGGGGGGGACAGAGGGCGGCCGCGGAGGGAGGGCGGACGGGGAGAGGGCACCAAGCTTCCAGACCATCCGACCCCCAGAAATCCGAGGTGGCGATTCTTGTGGCGTGGGCCCCCTCCCGGCTCTTCACCCGTGCCGGTTCTCCGTCCTGGGCTGCTTTTCCGCGGCCCCCGGGGCCCGAAGCGGGCTCCTCCAGAGGCCCAGGGACGGTGCAAGCTGGCTGTCGCGAGCTCGTTGCGAGGTCAGGGCGTGGACCTCAGAAGCGTTCGTGGAGGCCTCGAGAGGCCCAGAGAGAGGCCCAGAGCACCAAAATGAGGCACCCCTGGTCATGGCATGAGGTAAAGTGGTCCTGGCGAAAGCAAGTCCCCCCTGGACCACCTGTCTATCCTGAATCGTGCTTTGATGGTCTCGAGGCCCAGGAATGGTCCCGGAGCCCGAAAACGCCGAACAACTCCAGGACTTCTTTGGAAGAAGAAGAAGAAGAAGAAACGCCATAAACACAAACTTTTGGCGCTCCGCGCGGATTTCTTGGATCCGCGCTGGACCTCCCTCCCCGGCGCGCGGAGCGCGCCAGGGGCGGCGCCGGAGGCGCCGCCAGGGGGCCCCAGGCGCCGATCCAAGAAATCCGCGCGGAGCGCCAACATTTCATGTTTGTGTCGTTTTTTCTTCCTCGATTCTTCCCCCCCAGGGCCAGCTCTTCTCCATGGTGCCTCTGGGAAACGTTTGATTGCCCTCAGGCCTCGCCTGGGGCGCGCGCTGTGGCGAGACTTTTCAAGACTGGCCCAGCCGCGGTGACGAGGGGCCTCCCGAAGCCCCCGAGAAGGCGAAGAGCGCCAGACAGCCTCGATCCCCGGGCCTCGATCTTCGTGCCGACTGCTCGGAGCCTTCGATCAGCAGCAACGGCCTGGAAGGCCTGGCCTTTGGTTAGGAGCAGGGAGGGGCGACACCACTCAATGCACCGACGTTGCAGACGAGCTGCAGCGGATTTTCAGTGGGTTTCTGTCAATGCAAAACCCCGAAATGGCGAGCGAAAAACGACGTGAATTTCACGTGGATTTCCTTTACCCTTCATTCCTGACCAACAAGAAAATCCGCACGAAATCCACCTCGAAATCCGAAACGAAATTCTCCAGGACACTCCGGGCCCATCCTTTCGTCGTCCGAACAAAATCCGCTCTGCGATGTTGGCGCCATGACACCACCCGCGCGAGGAGCCGAGGAAAGCCCTCCCAGCGGTGCGCCCCCCTCCGCTAGGCGGCGCCCCGCTCGAGCCCGCCTCTGGGTCGGGGAGGCATCGTGGACCTCCTCGCCGCAGGTGGCCCGCTGGCGATGGTCCCAGAGATCCGACGTCTTGATTTTGTTCACTGCCTGGTCTCTGGGAATCGAGCCCTGTTCTGTGCACTGCCTGTTTTTGATTTTGTGCTCTGCCTGTTCTTGATTTTGTTCACCGCCCTTTCCTCAAGCCTGGCTTTCGATCCTGAGTCGATTTTGAGCCGTCCTGGGGCCTGGCACGGGCCCCCAGAGGCCGAGCGTGGCGATAAACCTCTGTGGCAGTTGTGTCAGCGCGCTGGAGCTCTGGGATCAGTGCTGGACCCCCCGCCCTCGCGCGCGGAGCGCGCCACGGGCGGCGCCCGAGGCGCCGCCAGGGGGGTCCAGCGCCGATCCACGAAATTCGCGCGGACCTCATGCTCTTTCCCCCGATGTGGCGCCTCCTGGCACCAGAGGCGCCAGTGTATCGAGGATTTCTGTGCCGAGGGGGCGGCGGGACCGAAGCCAGCTGCACGCAGCCATTTTCGTACCTTCCCTTCCCCTGGTCCCCCCGGTCGTCCTGCCTGACCGTCGTCGGCCTGCAGGCCATGACTCAAGACTCTGGCGGCCGTTCGGGACGATCTGGGCACCCCCGACACGCTCTCGGGGAGGCGCGGCTGCTGGAGAGCACCCCGAGGCTGGAGAAGTGCCGGGCATGTTTCCCGCCCCGGGAACTTTTGTGAACTGTCCCGGGGCCTGGCGAGGACCCCCAAAGACCGAGAACGGCCACAAACCTTTCGTTGTATTTTCCACGACGCGAGCATGCCTGGGTCTCCGCTTCAGACCAAGTCCCACGTTCACAAGGCTTTTGTTCCACTGTAAGGTGCGGACGGTTCGTGGGCCCTCTCTGTTTCTGCTACAGCGGATGTCTGTAATGCATGAATGTCTGTATATTGGTATGTATGTATGTATGTGTGTATGCATGCATGCATGCATGTATGTCGGTAGATAGGTCGGTAGGTTGAGCGGTAGGTAGGTAGGTCGGTAGGTAGGTATATTTATACACACTATATAACCGATCCGTATCACAAAACTTGATTCGCCGGGCTGCAATTCTGTACGCCGCCGGGTCGATTCCCGCCTAGGCGCGCGGTCCCGCAGGCCGAGCGCCAGCGGCGCGAGGCCTGTGCGAGCCCGCGCGGGGGCGAATTCTGTGGTATGCGGCGCGCGTGCGCCGTGCGGGCCGCGTGGGGCGCCAGGCTAGGGGGAAAGAGGGGCAGCTCGCTGTGAAGGCGTTGAGGTTTCGGCTCCTCCTCCTCCTCCTCCTCCTCCTCCCTTCCTCCTCCTTCTCCTCCTCCTCCTCTCCTCCTCCTCCACCACCTCCACCCCTCCTCCTCCTCCTGCTCCTCCTCCTCCTCCTCCTCCTCCTCTCTCCTCCTCCTCCTCCTCCTCCTCCTCCTCCCCACCTCCTCCACGCCTCCTCCCCCCTCCTCCTCCTCCTCCTCCTCCTCCTCCTCCTCATCATCATCATCCTCCTCCTCTTCCCCCCCTCCTCGTCATCCATCTCCTCTTCCAACTCCTCCTCCTCCTCCTCCTCCTCCTCCCCTCCTCCTCCCCACCCTCCTCCACGCCTCCTCCCCGCCCTCCTCCTCCTCCTCCTCCTCCTCCTCCTCCTCATCCTCTTCCTATTCCCCCTCCTCGTCATCCATCTCCTCCTCCTCCTCCTCCTCCTCCTCCTCCTCGTCATCACCATGATCAACATCAGCATCAGCAGCATCATAATCGCTATCCTCAACATCATCATCATCATCATCATCATCATCATCATCATCATCATCATCATCATCATAATCATCAGCATCATCAACATCATCATCAGCATAATCATCACCATCATCAGCATCGTCAGTATCACAATCATCATCGCATTCATACTCATCAGTACCATCGTTATCAGAATCATATTCCTCCTCCTTAACATCATCATCAACACCAACATCAGCCTCGCCATCACCATCATCATCAGCAGCATAATCACCATCAGCAGCATCGCCATCAACATAATCATTATCGACAGCAGCATCAGCATCATCATCAGCATCATCAGCATCATCAAATGTACCATCATCGGCATCGTCATCGCCAGTATCGTCACCATCAGCAACATAAACATCATCATCACCATCAGCATCAATATCATCCTGGTCATCAGCATCAACATCAGCACCAGCATCAGCATCATCATCAGTAGCATCAACATCATAATCAGAATGAACATCATCGTCACCGTCATCGTCATCATCATCACCATCATCATCAGCAGCATCATCAGCACCATCATCACCATTATAATCATCATCACCATCATCATAAGCAGCATCAGCATCGGTAGTCTCATCAAAACCAACACCATCATCATCATCACCATCACCATCATCATCCTCATCCTCATCCTCATCCTCATCCTCATCCTCATCCTCATCATCATCATCATCATCATCATCATCATCATCATCATCATCAGCATCTCTCAACACCCCGGTGCCGACTGCGGCGGCGACCATGGGGCGCTCCGCGCCCCCAGAGGTCGGCTGTTGACACCGCCCCTGGATGCTCGAGGGGCCTGTTGAAGACAGGCAGAACTGCCTGGGGGGGGCGCCTGCGCGCAGCACGAAGCCTTACCATGACCTAATTCTTGACGACGCGAGGATTTCAGAGGACGTTCGTTACGACCTAATTCTTGACGACCTTCCGGTAACGATCGCTACCCCGCGAGGGCGGCTGGTTGGGGCCCGGGGTATTCGTGATGCTTGGGCTGGGTGAAGCACGTCGGAGCGGGGGGTCGCTGCGACCGCCACAATACCCACGCGAGCACCAACATATGGAAGTCCAGGCGCATGACAGGCAAATCGCAGTCCAGAAACTAACATTTGTTTTGGGAGACAACATCCGTGCTATATTTGGAATAAGTACCACTTTGCTTAATTTCATCTGGCAGTTGTGTAACTTTCAAACTGGGCAGGGATCACTAGTCATATTGGAGCTCTGTGGTGTCGTTTGGAAACTAACAACTGTTATAGGACAACTATAAAAGGCGTTCGCTTGTTTGAGTTTGTGTTTGAAGATTGTTTTCCTTTCGATTTGGGAGCTTGGTCGGTTGAAGATGCAAGCTGCATCGTAAGCATAAGTGGAATGTTTAGACCCATCTCAGCAGCGTACATTTCCACATGAGAAGTGTTTACTACCCATGTGAGGAATGTAATGATCGCATGCGGGAGCGCGTTGCGTACCGTACAAATTGCTCATGGGCTCATGGGAAGTGTAAGTTGTCATATGGAAGGTCGAAGGTGTTCGAGTTCTGGCGTGAGGTCAGTGTAAGCAGCATCTGGTATTCTGCATGTTCTCATGCGACCTGTGCGCCACGTGCTCTCGCCTGTCGGTTCCCATCTCTAATGAACCCACGTCTTAGGGCCGTCGGTCTTCTATTCTGGTTTCTCGGACGTCAACTGAAACTCAGGCATGCTCTGGTCGCTCTGGTTTGTGAGGCACTCCGTCTGGTTAGGCAGCTGTAAATTATTGTATTCCTTGCTTTGGTCGTAGAGCAGTCCGTCGGTTGACTAGGATGTTGATCACTTCTTCAGTTGTCTCGTGCTGGTCCTTATCACGAAAATGCTTTCCACCCTGGCCATCTCGTCAAAGTATTTCATCGCGATGCCCACCTTCGCTCTCGTGGGGCTCAGGAACAGTTGTTCGTGCAGGCTCTTGGTCATGTTGATATTCGAAGTGATGTTATGGTTTATCGTCGTCCAGCTTGTGCTCGTCTACTGTAGATTCTCGCTTGTCCTGTCCAGCCCGTACTTGCTGCCTCCCACTTCCTGCGACGTTGTAGGCCCTCTCTGTACTGGGATGGTCACGTTCTGCGCTGTCTGCTGGCCCTTGTCCATGCTGTTGCTCTCGTTGCCTGAGGGTGGAACCTCGCTGCCTGAAGGTGGGCCACATCTGCTGGGAATACGGAGGTACCTCGTTCCACCCTTGCATCCCTCGGTACCTGCCGTTTCTGGACCCTGTGGGCAGCTGTGAATAGTGATGAGTTGCTCCAGGTTTCTCGACAAACGTCGGGGGGACGCGCCCCCGCCGCCGACAAGCCCGCAATCGGCCACCCCCGTGGGCAGACACCGGTCGATGTGGTCTGGAGCGGTGCGCCGACGCAGCGAGGTCAGACTCCCTCGGGGGGGACCCTTCCGACGCTTTTCACAAGACGCAGGATCAGAGGACATGGGGGCGAAAAAGGAATACAGATGAGGAGGAGGTGGAGGAGAAGGAGGAAGAGGAGGAGGATGAATTCAGAGGAGGCGGATCGAACGGAACCAGAGGGGACACCAAAACAGCGTGCCGGCTGGTTGGGGCGCGGTCGCGCCTGTCCTCAGACCGACGAGGCGGTGTCGATCTCACACCTGCCAGAAGGAGCCTCCTCGCAGGGAACGAGGTACTGGGGCTGCGGCGTGGCGACGAAGTCCTGCTTGGCGGCGCGCACGCATGGGCAGGGCGAGGGGGCATCGACCTTCAAGAGTTGCCAATCCCAAGGGGCTGGCTGGGCTTCCTGGGGGCGGTCTCGTCACCACGGCTGGATTCCCCTCGAAACTCCGGCCAGGATGCTTTCCGAGCGCTCTCAGTCGACCTTGAGGGGGGGCAGGGCGAAGGGGAGGCGGTGCTTGCGCCCACAGGAAGGCAGGATAGGAAGGGGGGGGGCGTACTCGTAAGGAGACGGGCGGGGGCCGCGGGGCGGGGGGGAGGCGCACGAGGGCTCGAGGCGAGGGGGCGGCCACCCGGTCTCTTTCGGGGATACGTGGGGCTCGAGTGCGGGCTCGAACTTGCCTGGCGGGGCCGTCAGAAAAATGTCAAGACTTCGTCCGATGCGAACATCTCATGAACACCCGACCGCCAGAGTCCATGGCAGGACCGCCAAAAAGCGGAGTCTGAATCCGGGTTCTGGCGAGCTCGCGTCTTAGTAGAAGAAAAACAAACGGCATACAGATAAACTTTCGGAGCTCCGCGCGGATCTCTTGGATCGGCGCTGAGCCCTCTCCCTGGCGCGCGGAGCTCGCCGTTGGCGGCGCTGAAGGCGCCGCCAGGGGGCCCAACGACGATCCAAGAAATCCGCGCGGAGCTCCGAAAATATATGGCCGTGCCGCGTTTTCTTCTCCGCCTTGCATATCCTCGACCTTTGAAGGCGCCGCCAAGTTGGGCGTTGCTTGATGGAAGACGATGAATGGGGGGACGAAGAAACGAGTACATTTCGTGCCCCTTTGGGGCCCCTTGAAGTCTCATGAGGTCCACGAACGGTGCAACTTTCTTCTCTCTCCCGCTTATCGTCCCCCACTGCGCAACGCCCGAGCCAAGGAGGAGTCCTGCTCCAGCTGGAGGACACATCGGGGGGACCAGGTCTGGCGGGTGAAACACTGGCCACCCCTCTGTGAGAATCTGCGATACATCGCAGATGGATCGACGCCATGCCCCCGATTGCGAATCCGGTCCTGGATAGGGTGGGCTATCGGACCCCATGCCGGCGACGAGTGGGCGATTGCGGGTCGATGGTTCCCCCCCTGAGCCTGTCACCTTTCCCTGGTGGCTTTCGAGCCATAACTCGGGCCTCCGGCGGCCGTTCGGGGTGATCCAGGCACCCCCAGAATGCTCTCGGCGAGGCGCAGCTGCTGGAGCGCATGCAGAGGCTAGAATCCCGGGGAGAACCAACCAAACCGCGCTAAGACCTCGAACCTCGACCCGCCCGGGTCGATGCGTCCCCCCTGTCGTTGCCGCCGGACGGGGTCCTGCTCCTGCCCCGGGCACAGCTGGCCCAGTTGGGCGAGCGACATGTCCACCACCGCGAGGCACGCGCCCAGCCGCAGGGCGAGGCCCCGCGGCGGGTCGGCGGCCACCGACCACACGGCGTAGCTGCGGGCGCGGCCGCCGCCCGCGGGCGCGTAGGCCAGGCAGCGCAGGCGCCCGTCCGCGGAGCAGCTCGCCTCGACGGCCTTGCGGCCGAGCAGCGCCCTCAGGGCCCGCGCCGCGAAGTACGCGGGCTTCGGGCGCAGGGGCGCGGCGGCGCGCAGCACGACCCCGTAGCCGCCCGCCGGCGGCGGCGCGCCCTCGCCGCCGTCCTTCCAGGCGGGCCAGAGGCTGACCGACACGTTGCACGCGTCGTGCACCAGCCACTGCCGCGCCAGCCGGGCGGCCTGCTCCTCGAGCGGCACGGCCCCTGCCGACTCCGCGGCCGCCGCGCCCGCGGCGCACGACCGCGGCTGGTCCAGGCTGCTGGAGCAGGCGGGCCAGCCAGAGGAGGTGCTCAGCAGCGCTGGGGCCACCTGGCCCTCCGGGGAGAAGCGGCGCGCCAGCTGCGAGAGGGCGAGGAAGGTGCCGTCGTTCCCGTCGTGCACGGGGGCCGGCTTCACGGAGATGCCGTCCAGCCACCGGAAGGCCTGAAAGGATAACAGAAAACGGCTTAAGCACACCACAAACTTTCGGAGGTCCGAGCGTTTCCCTTAGGCCAGCGCTGAACCCCCTCCCTGGCGCGCGGAGCGCGCCATTGGCGGCGCCGGAAGCACCGCCAGGGGAGACAGGGGGCTCAACGCCGATCCAAGAAACCCGCGCAGAGCTCAGAAAATGTATCGCTGTGCCGCGTTTTCTTCTCCGAAAGCCGCGGTGTCCCCGACGGCGGAGATGAAACCTATGTCGATCCCGGCGGTCGCAGGGCCTGGGAAAATCAAAAGGTACCGATACCGCTACTCGAAGGACCTCTCCTGGGGTGCGTTTTGACCAAGAGAGAATGAGAAGTATCAGAATTGAGAGATTCAATGAACATTGACTGGGGTCGTGTAGGGTGGAGGACATATTGTGTACCTGCATTGGTGGTGGTAGGCCAAGGGTGCCCACCTTTGATTCTTGAAAGGCGTATGGTGCCCTTCGACTCCCACCACGTCTCGTCCACAGGGACTTCGCACCCCACCCCCTGTGGAGGAGAGGTGGGTGAACGGCGGCCCCCCTCCTGGCGTTGCACATATTACTCCAGAGGTGGTGGGGGTTTTGGAAAAGGCAATCCCTCCCTCCCCACCCCTTCCACCAGGCTCAAAATTCCTAGCACCCCAAGGGGCACAAAGTCCCGACCTCCAGAGTCAACATACATGCTGCTGCTCGCACGTGCTGCTCACCGACGTACTGCTAGTCCCAATCGTGTTGGTAGCACTCGGGCGATCCAGCCGTGGCGACGAAGGCCTCCGAGGAGGCCCAGAAAGCCGAACATGAGGCAAGGACACCGGTTTGAATCGGCTGGGGCGTCTGCGCTGGATGGGCCCCGAGAAAACCGGTCACGAGGGCGGGGGGTGGGGTGGGGTTAGGGTGGGGGGGGCAAAGAACAAATCCGCTCACAATCGGTCCCTGGACCTGGACCCTCCCCGGGGTCGAATCTGACAAGTTTTTCGAGCCGCGTCCAGCCGTTGCGACGGGGGGTCCCCTGTCGCCCTTTAGCTGGCCGGAAGCGATGGTGGGCCACCTCGGCCCCCCAGCTGGCTCCAAGATAACTATATCGGTGTTTGTTTCCTCCTGTGCCAGCGGCGAACCGGGGGGAGAGGTGAGAGCAAGCCTTCTTAGAAGGCTGCGGGGTTTCTCGGAAGCCCTCCGGCCTTTTGAGAAGCCATCCGCGGCAAGTTTGTGTCGTGCCGACTTCGGCGTTGGTTTCTGACACCTCCGGGATTTTCCAACCTTGATCGATCGACCGTTCCCGAAACGTCGGACCGTTCAACGTCGACCGAATCTGGATCGCCGGCGGCGGGGTCGCCGCTGGTGGACACGACACGAACCTAGCGTATGTTTTCAGAGAAGGCTCATATTTCAACCAGCGCGGACCCCAAACAGTGCGGTTCTAGCAATTCGTGTGGTGCATTCTATGCGGTGCAATTAATTTCTGTTCGCAGTGAGTTGTCCACTCCACTGCTCGCGCAAACATCCCACCCACCCACCCGCAACTTGGCTTGCAAAATCTCTTATGACCGTGACGGTGGGTACCAAATGGCACTTGGCAACGACAGCGATGCCGACGACGACAGCAACAACGACGACGACGACGACGCCGCCGACAACGACTACGACGACACCGACGACGTATCCAACGACTTCGACGACGCCGACAACGACGACGACGACGACGACGACGACGACGCCGCCGACGACGACGACGACGACGACGACGACGATGACAACGACGACGACGATGACGACGACGACGACGACGACGACAACAACGACGACACCGACGACGACAACGACGTCAACGACGCCGACGACGACGACGACGACGACGACGACGACGACGACGGCGGTGACAACGACGACACCGACGACGACGACGACGACGCCGACGCCGACGAGGACGACGACGACGACGTCGCCAACGAAGACGACGACGAGGGAGGAGGGAGGACGACGACGGCGACAACGACGACAATGACGACAACGACGAGGGAGGAGGGAGGACGGCGACGACTCAAGCGACGAAGAAGGAGGAATGACGGCGACGCCGACGACGACAACGACGAGGGAGGAGGGAAGACGACGACGACGACGACGACAACAGCGACGAAATAGGAGAGACGACGACGAGACGCCGACGACGGACGACGACGACGACGACGACGACGAGGGAGGAGGAGGAAGGACGACCACGGCGACAACGACGACGGAAACGACCACGACGCCAAAGAGGACGACGACGACGACGAACACGAGGAAAGACAGAGGACGACGTAGGCGACGACGACGACGACGACGCGGGAGGAGGGAGGACGACGACGACGACGCAAGAGCGCGCGATGGGTGCAAGTAGGCGCGGGGGTAGGCGGGGCCCCCTTCCTCTTTCTCGTATTCCTCCTTCCTTTCCTCTTCCTGGATATGTGTGCATGCGCGCATGTTTCGACACCGCGACCTTCGTGCCCCTGGCAGTGTCGGCAGCAGGAGGAGGAGGAGGGGGAGGAGAAGAAGGAGAGGAGGAAGAAGGAAGGAAGGAACGCGGGGCACTGTCTCTTCAAAACGAGGACCCAACACTGCAGGATGGTTGGTAAAAATGTGGTGTTGCAAATTCATAGGTTGCAATATATTTAAAACACACATGTATACATATGTATATATCGAAATATATACATTTCTATATATATATATGTATATATATGTATCGATCGGTACTTTCGATGTTGAGCGCATTACGACACCTAAATGTTCGAAGGATCTCGGCATGCGCGCGCGACAGCGCGCGCGTGTGCACTTCGCCAAACTTGTTACAAGAGACTCTTGAACATTGATAGTTTGTGCTAACCGAATGCGCGAGCATAGTATATGTGACAGAGGATGAGGGGGAGGCGATAAGCGTCTGGCTGAGACGGTACGAATCCGCCGCCCCCTGTTCATTCATCACAGGGATGCCTGGCGTGCTAGATCCTTTCGGTGTTGGCTTTGGTTCTTTTTCTAAAAAGAACTCTCCCTGGGGCTCCGGCCCGTCCCGCCGGCCACGCGAAAGGGATCTCAATCCCCGAAAAATTCACCAAGACGGCTCAAGATGGCCTCCAAGATGGCCACGTTGGCCCAAGATGGCCTCCAAGATGGTCCAAGATGGCCTCCAAGTCCGCCCAAGAGAGTCCAAGATACCTCCAATTTCGCCCAAGAAGCCTCCAAGACGGCCCACCACGACCCAAGATGACCCCAAGATGCCTCAAAGACGGCCCAAGATGCATCCAAGGCGGCCTACGAAGAGGTCTCCAAGACAGCTCAAGAGGCCTCCAAAAGGTCATCCAGGAGGACCCGAAGAGACCAAAATCACTGCTTTCCCTTAAGGTGTTGAACGAATTTGGCATTTGCTTCTTCTCGGCATTCCGACGGCTCAACACGGCCCAAGAGGCCCCCAAGATCGCCCCAAGATCGCCCACCAGGCCTCCAATATGGCCCCATGACGGCCCAAGAGGCCCCCAATACGGCCCCAAGACGGCCCAAGAGGCCTCCAAGACGGCCAAGATAGCCTCCAAGACGGCCCAACACGACCCAAGATGACCCCAAGATGCCTCCAAGGCGGCCCAAGGTGCATCCAAGACGGCCTAATATGGCCTCAATATTGCCCAAGACGGCCCAAGAGGCCCCCAAGAGGTCTCCAAGACGGCCCAAGAGGCCTCCAAAGGTCCTACAGGAGGACCCGAAGAGACCAAAATCATTAATTGTCCTTAGGTTTTTGTTCAAGGAGTTTGGCATGTGCCTCTTCTCTGCATTCCGACGGCTGAAGACGGCCCAAGAGGCCCCCAAGATCGCCCCAAGATCGCCCACCAGGCCTCCAAGATGGCCCCATGTCGGCCCAAGAGGCCCCAAGACGGCCCCAAGAGGCCCCCAAGAGGCCTTCAAGACGGCCCAGGTGGCTTCCAAGACGGCTGAAATGGCCCCAAGATGCCTCCAAGACGGCCCAAGATGCATCGACGACGACCTAAGGCGGCCCAAGAGGCCCCCAAGAGGCGCCCAAGACGGCACAAGAGGACTCCAAGAGGTCGTCCAGGAGGGCCCGAAGAGACCAAAATCATTGCTGTTCCTTAGGGTGTTGAAGTTTGGCATTTGCTTCTTCTCGGCAGTCCGACGGCTCAAGACGGTCATTATCACTCTCGTGTTCCCCGAAAGCTGTCAAACGCAACTCGGGGAACAAACACCCCAGTAGACAAGACACATTGCAGTCACAACGTTCCGACACATGAGCTCTTCCAGAAAAGCAAGACGCCTCCAAGATTGCCCTATGATGGCCCAATAGGCGCACAAAACGGCCCCAAGAGGACCTCAACAGCGACGGAGAGACCATACAGGACCTCAAAGTCCACGAAATATCCCTCCAAGACGGACAAGATGGCCTCCAAAACGGTCCCAAGACGCCTCCAAGACGGCCAACGTGGCCGAAGATGGCCTCCAAGATGCGTCCAAAATGATCCAGATGGCCCCAAGAAGCCCCAAAATTGCCTCAACATGGCTTCCAAGACAGTCCCAAGATGCCTCCAAGACCGCAAAGATGGCCCAATAAAACCCTAGAGTAGCCCAAGAGGCTCCCAAGAGGCCTCCTGCTCCCTTCTCCTTCTTCCTCCCGCTCCTATCATTCCTCCTCCCCCACCGTGTTGCCCGAACGCTTTCCAAACCGATTCGGAGAACACATGGTCCGATAGCTTGGCAGGCCTCTGGCCACAACGTTCGGCCACATAGGCGTTTCCACAAAGACAGGGGGCGGCGGTGATTCGCCGTAGGCGTCTTCGGTTCATATTTCGGATAAACGATGGTGCATAACCAGATGTGAATTGCGATGCGATGAGGTAACCCTCAATCTGGGCGGGAGGTAGATCCGAATACTTCTCTAGAAAGGAGAATGTATGTGATACAGATTATGTGCTGCAGTCGACGAAATGCAACTGGTGCAGTTTACGTTGTGCAGTAGACGTGGCGCAACCGGTGCTTCACAGTCTAGACGGCGACGAGGCGGCGAAGAGGCGGCGACGGGGCGGCGGCGGCGGCGAGCACAGAGCCACCAGACCGCCACCCATGCCCCATGCCCAGACGACGGGCGGCGACGGGGCGGCGGCGGCGAGCGCAGACCCGCCAGACCGCCACCCGGGCCCAGCTCCTCAGACGAGAGGTAGAAGCCCCCAAAGTGCAGGCACTGCTTGGGGAAACACTTCTCGCGAGGCCGGGGGCTCCCCGAGCCTTCTGAGAAGGCTCGCCCCCTCTGCCTCCCCCGCTGGGCTCGCCGCCGACTTTGATCACCTACGAGGATCTCGTTGGAGGTGTCGGCGTCCAGGCGGACCGCCTGCCCCAGCGCGTCGAGCAGCAGGGCGTACTGCGCCGCGGCCTCGCCGGCGCCCTCGCCGCCGGCCCACGCCACGTTCGGCTCGTCGAAGACCTCCCAGATCACGTTCTGGCCTCCGGAGAAGAAAACAACTGCGTGTAAGCATGGACGCTCGGAGCTCCGCGCGGATTTGTGGGGTCGGCGCTGGGCCCCGCGCAGCCCTCGGCGCGCCCTGCGCCAGCAAGGGAGAGGGGCCCAGCGCCGATTCTGGAAATCCGCGCGGAGATCCGGAAGCTTATGTTTATGCCGTCTTGTTTCTCTACAGCATGTGCCCCACACGAATTTCTTGTCCCCCGATGGCCCAACGAACTCAGGGGCAATTTGAGGGGGGGATAGGCTCAGGGGGGATGCGTCGACCCCCTCCGCCAATGCAAGAGATCCCCGCGGCCCTCCGAAAGCGTATGTTTATAAAATGGTTTGTCCCTCTGCGGCCGCGGAAGTGCGCTATCGCGGCCATGGCGTAGGCGACGTAGGCGTCCCTGCACTCGGAGCCGCCACCTGGGTAGCTCCCGCAGTCGTACAGCTCGCTCCCGCAGCACAGCGAGGCGACGACCTGGACGCTCTGCCCCTGGAGGCGGCCGACCACGTCGTCGTACGCTGTGAAATTGTAGATGCCCTTCTCCGTCTCCTGAGGTGCACGGTTTCCCCCGGGGCCGTAGGCGACCCGAGGAGGAGGAGGAGGAGGAGGAGGAGGAGGAGGAGGAGGAGGAGGAGGAGGAGGAGATGGAGGAGAAGGAGGAGGAGGAGGAGGAGGAGATGGAGGAGGAGGAGGAGGAGGAGGAGGAGGAAGAGGAGGAGTAGGAGGACGGGTCGCCTAAGCCCTTTGGAGAAACCCCCATCCTGAGGGGCAGCGCTAGGCCCGTCGAGTGCGGAAGAAATCATGACGGGAAAATGTTCTCGACCTTCGGCCTCTGGGGGCCCTCACCGGGCCTCAGGGCCGACAAAAAACGGCTCAGGACAAAAACCCGGTCCCAGGGAATGGGTCGAGATGTTTTTGGAGTCGACGTCATTAAACAAACAAAAAAAAAACATGACGTCGGGAGTCTTGGGGGGGGGGGAGGGGCTGAGCCCATCCCCGTCCCCGTCCCGGGTGGCTTTCGAGCCAGAACTCGGGCCTCTGGCGGCCGTTCGGGGCGATCTGGGCACCCCCAGAACGCTTTCGGCGAGGCGCGGCCGCTGGAACGCATCCCAAGGCTAGACAGCGGGGGAGAACCAACGAAACCGCGCGAGGACCTCGAATCTCGAGCCCCTGAGCCTATCCCCCCCTAACGTTGCCCCCTCTCTCCACGGTGGCCCAGGACACCGCCACACGGGCGGTGGAAAACGCGCTCGCCAGCTCGGCCTCCTCACCCGTCTCCAGGGTGCCTGCGTCCACGCCCACGCCCCACCGGCGTGAGCCCATGGACCGCAGCCAGGCTACCCGGTCGGCGCGCATGTCCGCAGCCTCGGCCGACCTCGGAGGGCTGGTCGAGACAACGGCGGCCCTCCCCCCTCGACATCCGGCGTCTCGAAAACAGCGTGGCGACATTTGTCATCGTTTTCGGCCCCTCGGGGGCCCTGCTCTGGGCCTCGGGACAGTCAAAAGATGACTCGGGATGAAAAAACAGTCCCCGAGAAGTGGTCGAGAAATCGAAGGGCCGTGTCCCTAAAAACCGACCGACATGTTGGATGTCTGGGTCTGGGCGTTTTTCGTCCTCTTTGGGGCGTCCTAGAGGCTTCTCGTCCCCACGGCCGGATCCGCCCCGATTAACGAGTCAGGATGGACCCCGGGAGGGGGGAATCCGCGGACCGATTTCAAGCGGCTCCGCTTGGCCCAACTCCGCTCACAATTCGCCACTGGACCCCTCCCCGGGGTCCACCCTGGGGTCCACCCTGACCCGTTGTTCGCGGCAGATCTGGCCGCGGCGACGACACGAGACGAAGAACGTCAACTGCATAAGCTTTGACTTTCGGAGGTCCTCGCAGATTTCTGGGATCGACGCTGGACCCCCCTGGCGGCGTCTCTCCGACGCCGCCCCTGGCGCGCTCCGCGCACCTGGGAGGCCCGGCTCCGATCCGAGAAATCCGCGCGAACCTCCGAATAGTTCTGCTTTATGTGGCTGTTTCGCTAAAGCCGGCAATTTGATCAAGAAAATATGAATCAAGAAACCTGGGCCGACATCCCAAAAGTTTATTCAAACAAGCCTGGGCCAACTTTTTCCGTGACTGCTGCAAGGGCGGACGTGTTCAACAAGTTGGGCCACCTTTCCAACAAGTTGGTCAAGAAACGCTGACCCAGTTGATCGAGGGGGGTCTTAATCAGACCCTTGACCGTATATCCCAAGATGGCTTTCTTGCTATTGCTGGGACCCTCCGCCTCACACATCCCTATTCCTTAATCTCATTGTCCGTACTACTATATACCCCCGCTGCTGGCCGAGAGCTACCACATCTGGGTCCTTCCATCCGACCTGCACAAAAACCATGCAACACTAGTGCTTCTGCGCCTCTGGATGAACATTATTTCGTCGATGTCGCAAAATGAAAAACGAAAATGGGACGGAGCGCACATCCTGTGCGAAAGGCCGAGATGCAGTTTTCGCCTCGGCGCCGCGCTCATTTTTCAGATAATTCTTAGTCTTCGCTGCGCCCTTCTGAAGTTTTGCCGACTCCGCCGCTGCGCGGCGCGGGTAGTCTTCTCTTCGCCAAGTCGTCGGAGGCGGGACCGCCCGCGAGCGCCTTCTGCTTGAGAGGTGGGAGCGCGTTCCAATCCCAATATCAAAATGAGCTACCAGTGGTTCTTCTGCCTGGGGGAAGGGTAGGAGTAGGCGGGGCCTTCTAACTCGCTCGACCTGGCTAACTTGAGTCCTACTCCTACGCTTCCTCTTCTCTCCCTCCTTACACTCCCCACTGCGGTGTCCATCACTCCATCGCACTGCAGCCGTTCACACTTCCGACCCCACAGTTTCAGAGTCACTCACACTTCGACTTACTCACCCTCAGACTCACTCATACCCCAGTCTACTTCAGACTCAGTCACTGACACTCAGATTCACTCTGCATACGCAGATTCACTCTCTCACGCAAGACCATCCACTCTCAGACTCAGCCACTCAACTTTAAAATCACTCATACTCAGGCCCACTCATACTCAGACTCGCTCAAACTCTGACTCGCTCATGTTTAGATTCGCTCGCACTCGGACTCAATTACACTCACACTCACTCCCAGCAGACTGCCAGATTCTAAGGATATCTCGAGGGAGGCGGTGGTTTCAGCACCCCAAGGCGGAGCCAGCCGATTCGTTGGTTTGAGCACCCCAATGGTGAAGCCGCCTGGGGTGGTTCCACTCCCCCGATCGCGGCCAGGTTATGGGGATGTCTCGAGCGGTTTGCCTGGTTGGTGACCCAGGCTCCTTTTGCGTTCGAAGCAGATCGTGAAGATGCCCCAGCCGATTCGCTGGCTCCAGCACCCAAAGGGGGAGCCGCCAGGGGTGGTGTCACTCCCCCGTTCGCGGCCAGATTGTGAGGATATCTGGAAAGGTGCGCCTGTTTGGTGGCCCCAGCTCTTTTGCTTTCAACGCAGAATTTGAAAACGTATCAGACGATCTGCTGGCTTCAATACCCCCCAGGGACAACTGTCAGGGTGGTTCCACGTCCCTGGTCGCGGCCAGATTGTGGGGATGCTTGTTCGAGGTTTGCGTGTTCGGTGGCCCAGAAGACACTGCTGCGTTCAAAAAGAGATTGTGAGGATGTCTCAACCGACTTGCTGGCTTCAGCACCCAAAAGGGGAGCCGCAGGAGGTGGTTTCACTCCCCCGTTCGCTGCTAGATTGTGGGGATGTCTCAGGTGGTGTGCCTGCTTGGTTGCCAAGACTCATTTGCTTTCAGGCCAGGATGTGAGTATGTCCTACGCGATTTGCACGGTTGGTGGCCCAGCTTTGCGTTCGAAACAGATTGCGGGAATTTCTCAAGCGGGATGCCTGCACCGTGGCCCAGACACCTCTGCTTTCAGAGCAGACTGTAAGGATGTCGTGAACGAGGCGCTGGTTTCAGCACCCTAGGGAGGAGCCGCCAGCGCCCGTTCGCGCCCAGGTTGTTGGGATGTCTTAGGCGGTGTGCCTGGTTTGACCCGCCTGCATCTTTGTGTTTAAAACAGGTTGTAAGGATGTCCTGCGCGAGGCGCTGGACGACAACGACGACGAAGACGACGACGACGACGACGTTGGCGTTCGTCGTACCCGTCGTCCACTCGGACTGGCTTCCACGCCCAGACATCACAGTCATACACTCACAGCGGGACGTGCAGAAAAGATGAGATGCACGTATGGGAATCCCCGCATCGATCAATACTTCTTTGGGAGAAGCCTTCAGGAGGCGCCAAACATCAGTAGCGGCGAACCATCTCCGTACATATACGTCAACCCTTCGGGTGAGAAGGAGCTCGTGGAGGGCGGAGAGGGGGGGAACCAACATCTGACTCAATCGATCTCACGATCGGTCTCACTCAACGGGACACCATGGGACACCACGGGATACCACGGGACACCACGGGACACTTGTCGATCTCACTATCGATCTCACTATCGATCTCACTCAACGGGACACCACGGGACACCACAGGCCACCACAGGACACCACGGGACACCGCGGGACACCTCTCGATCTCACTGTCGGTATCACTATCGATCTCACTATCGATCTCACTCAACGGGATACCATAGGACACCACGGGACACCTCGGGACACCACATCGATCTCAGCATCGATCTCAGTATCGATCTCACTATCGATCTCACTCAACAAGACACCACGGGACACCACGGGACACCACATCGATCTCAGCATCGATCTCAGTATCGATGTCACTATCGATCTCACTCAACGAGACACCACGGGACACCACGGGACACCACGGGACACCTGTCGATCTCACTATCGAGTTCACTTCTTGGGGCACCACGGGACACCACGGAACACCTCGGGGCACCAAAGCGATCTCAGTATCGATCTCACTATCGATCTCACAATCGATCTCACTCAACGAGACACCATGGGACACCGCGGGACACCACGGGACACCACGGGACACCACGGGACACCGCGGGCCACCGCCGGACGGGCGGGAGGGGGAGAATCATTTGTCTTGACTTCGCCCTAGCAACGGCGGACACCACGGGACACCACGGGACACCACGGGACACCGCGGGACACCGCGAGCCACCGCCGGACGGGCGGGAGAGGGAGAATCATTTGTCTTGACTTCGCCCTAGCAACGGCGGGTTCTTTCCTCTCGAGCGCCCACGCAGCTTCGCCTCGCCCGCACGCACGACAAGAGCGAAACGAAACGATTTCCCGGTTGGGGGTCTCCGCTCCACTGCGATCTCACCCCCCAACCTCCGATCCGCGCCCTCGCGGTCTGGATTCCGGGGCGCGATCCCACGGATACGCGGTCGTACGCATACGCTCCTCGCGGGGCATTCGCGACAAAAAAAACGCCCCGCATCCGCGGAGTCGCTGCCGAGGGCCTGGCCCGCGAGGCCGCGGAGACGGATGCGTTTTCGCCCATAGAGGAAAGATAGCCCATGGAGGAAAGAACAAAAAAAAACGCCGAAAACGCCACGGAGGGCCACCGCGTCTCGACTGGCCCTCCGACCCGCCGACCTCAGGAAGCGGACGACGTCCACGTCCGTGTGCGGCGGGCCCGGTGCGGCGGCGGGCGGCCCAGAGGGCGCCGCGGTGGCGGGGGCGGGCGCCGCCGTGGCCTCCGCCGTGGGCGCCGCGGTCGGCGGCGCGGAGGGCGACGCCGTGGGCACTGCCGTGGGCGCTGCCGTGGGCGCCACTGCTGCGGGCACCGCCGTGGGCGCCGGCGTGGGCGCCTCGGTAGCGCCCGCTGTGATGGCGGCCACGGGCGCTGCTGCGGCGTGCGCCTCGGGCTTCGGGACGAGGTAGCTGGGGAGGTCGGAGACCTGAGGCAGGGCTCGACCCGGGCGGTATTCTCCGTGCTCGCGCTGTGTTCGCGCTCCCTCGTTCTGTCTCCGTCCTGCCTCTGCTGCAGAGCGAAGTCAGGGCGCAAACGGTCCACGAAATCGCCAGCACCGTTCCTCGCCATCGCTCGGACGTCCGTTCCCCATGCACTTTTTCGATGTCGTGCGTGTATGTTTTCGCAAGGTGATCCAGGATGCTCCTCGAGGGTCCTCGCCGAGGAAAAAAGGCAAACGTCCGAGCGATGCCAAGGTTCAGGTCGAGCCCCGAGGCCTGCATCTGCACCCCGCCGCCGCCTTCGGGGCAGACCTCTGGGCATCCGCCCTCGCCACAAGCCGCCTGGTCCAGGTTCTCGCCCAGCATGCCGATGACCCTCATGCACTCCTTCGCTCGGCTGCCCCGGTGCGCAGCACGCAACACGCAACACGCAGCGTATTGATGCGGAGCTCAACACGTAAACTGAAAACGTAGCCCTGACGCGATGCATTCGCCAAAACGTGGACCAATATGCAAAACCAGCACGCAACGTACATATCGACACGGACGTTTTGAGCACGGTACGTGTTGCGTTTCAAAACGGGCGTACAGAGAGGCAGCTAAGCTCCTTCACGGGCAGGCTCAACGTCATCAGGCCGTGTGGCTTGAGCGTCCACACGGCGTACTTGTCGTACTTGCCGTCCGGGTCGTCGCGATGGCGGTACCTCAGGCAGAAGGTGCCGTCAGGTCCGCACAGGTTCTCCACGTAGACGAGGCTGCCTAGCAGCGACTGCAACGTCATCGCCGCCAGGTACGAGGGCTTGCCATAAACGTTGGGCTCTGCTGCGTAATCGGCATCGTGGTACGTGGCGCCGAAGTTGTGCTCTGCGTTCATCGGCTCGGTGCCGTCGTCCGCCCAGTCGTACCATATGCTGAAGGAGATGCCAACGTTGTCGTTGATCAGCCACTGGCGCGCGAGCCTCGCCGCTTGCTGCGCTCCCGAGATGAGGTCGCCAGTGCCACCGCCACCCGGAGGGCACGGTTGAGGGTTGTCGGGGTGTCCGCAGGTAGCCCAGCCCCATTCGCTGCTGACGAAGGGCAACTTCGCGACCGTCGGGTAGCCCTCGAGCCTGTGTCTCAGCTCCTGCCACGAGCCAACTACGCTCTCTGGCCCTTCTCTCCGGTACGGGTGTGCGGAGATGCCGTCGAAGTGATCCAGGCCACCGACGTTGCCAGTGGCACAAATGAACTCAACGTCGACTCCTGAAGTGGCAGGCCCAATGACTGTCTCGTTTGCGATGGCTGGATCCCCTCGCACGCGCTGCATGACTCGATTAACCAGCGCCGGGTATTCGCGCCTAGTCTCCTCTCTGAGCCGTCCAAAGTCAGCCCAGAAGCCATTTGGTTCATTGTACACCTCCCAGATGATTCCATGCCCCGCGAAGTGAGTCATCGAAGCCGCAGCGTAGTTGACGAAGGCCTCTTGGCACGAAGGCGTGCGCGGATGATCTGGGCAACCATACAAGCCGTTGCCGTAGCACAGGATGAACAAAGGCTGTACGTCGTTGTCCTCCATATCTGCCAAGAGTTCCTCGTATTCTTTGAAATCAAACTTCCCCTTGGAAGACTCCACGTGGTGCCAAAACATGTCGATCCGAATGACCTTGAAGGCCTTTGCCAGCGCCGCCATCCGCGTGGGGTTGGAGCCCGTGAAGTGGATGTTCACACCCCACCTTTGGGCAAAACCCAAACTGTGGCAACTCGTGGGGCACTGCAGGGTTCCCCTTCTGAACCCGCTCGGCGTCTGAGCCCGATCGGCCGCCAAATGGGCAGCCGAAAGGCCGAGAGGGCCTGATTCCCACACCATGATGGTGGGAACTGAAGCCGTTCGGCCGCCGAGTGGAATCGGTAGGGGGCCCGTCCAGCGGCCAAACGGGCTCAACCGCCGAATGGGCACAGCAGGGATCCCCAGGGGTATTGGGTGCGGAAGGGGCGACTTTCCCAAAGGCCTCCTCGGGACGGAAATATCCACACCCATGGCGGTAAGGCGATGCAACATGATGATGACCACAACTGCACAATGCCCTTGCTTCGCACCCCTTCCCCCAAACCCAAAATTGAAATGTCCACATGTTGTTCCTGGCCTCTGGCCTACCGCCCAAACCCGTCAACTTTGAATTTGAGGGAAGAAGGGTATGCATGTGGGTCCGACGTGCTTTGATAACTCAAGGTCTTGGCGAGACACGTGTGGACACGTTTAGTCCACCCACCGTCGGACGCGAAGAGAGGAGGAGGAGGAGGAGGAGGAGGAGGAGGAGGAGAAGAGAGGAGGAGGAGGAGGAGGAGGAGGAGGACGAGGAGGAGGAGAAGGAAGAGGAGTCTCGGCGAGACGCGTGTGGCTACCTTTGGTCCACCCACCCGAGACGCCCCACCTTCCTGAGGGCCTGGGGCGCGCTTGGCCCCCCAGAGGGGCGGCCCCTCCCGAGACTTGGGCGGCGCTTCCTGGGGGGGGGCGATTAATTCAGGTCGGGCATGTCCCCCTACAGGCGGATTTGGGGCGAAACATGAAACATGGTCCAAAAATGCTCAAACATACGGACAAAAATGCTACAACAGATCGTTCCCAGACTATTGTTGGATTATTTTTGGCTATTCCTCCTGTAGAGGGACATGCCCGACTTAACGATAAATGGGCGGCTTCGGAGACCCTGGACCCAAACACGTTTTCATCTCTTGAGAGGGGGGGCGCATTTTTTTACTCCCGCCGGCCTTCCGCCGGCTTCCGCCGGCGGAGGCGGCCTCGTTTCACGACCTTCCGCCGCCCTTCCGCCGCCATTCCGCCGCGGAAGGGATGACGACCCTTTCGATCCTCGAAGGCAAGGCCTTTTCTGGAACGCTCCAAGCGGGAGGGGGGGTAGAAAGGTGCACTGCTCGGACACTGAAGGCCCACTTGTGGGCCCTGAAAAGGCCCCTTTCGGGGCCCTGCTGGGCCCCTCTGCTGCAGCCCTCGCTGCCCCCCCCAGGTTGGCGAGTTCTGGAAACCCTGAACCCAAAAATGTTGTCGTCTCTTGGGAGGACGACTCTTGCGCCCCCGGGCTTGCGCCGACTTCCGCCAGCGGTGCCGCCCCCGCTTTACTTCCGACGACCTTCCGCCGCCTTCCGCCGAGGAATAGATGACAACTTATCCGATCCTCGAAGGCGAGGCCTTTTTTGGAACGCTCAATTTGTCGCCCCCCCCTTGCGAGACGCCCAAGAGACCGTGCTCCCGTGCCTTCCGGGAAATCCGCCGCCTCGCCCTGGCCTTTTCTGCAGAGGCCGCCCCAAGTGGAGCCAGGTCAGACGTGGGGTTGGAGGAGAGAGCCGCGTCGGCGATGAAACTCGGCGACGTCGTGGCGGGACACGCCGTGCCTCGAATCGTGCCGCATCGCCGATACCCAAAGATTCGACGCACCGAAAAAATTGGAACGGCGGGTTTCTGTCCGTTTTCGGGCTCCAAGAGCCCTCGCCGAGCCTCGGGACCGTCAAAACACGACTCAGGGCGAAAAACTGGCCCTGGGGAATTGGTCCAGACCATCTGCTCCGGCCCCGTTTGGCGGCCAGCCACCGGTGGGCCCCCATGTCTTGCAGGCGCGCGATGCGCGCCGTGCGTCCCGGGTCCTCCGGGGGGTGGAGGGTGGCAGAAAAGCCCCGCCATCGCTCCTCCCCGATCTCTCTCGAAAGGCCCCAGGCTCAAATCAAGTCAAAATGGGTCCCCAGACCTTTCCTGGGGTCCGTCCTGAGCTTTTTTCCGAAGCGAATCCAGCCGCGGCGGCGAAGGACCGTGAGGAGGCCCCAGAAGGCGAAAACAAGGAAAGGGCATCGGCATCGGCATCATGCAGCCACGTGGCCAGGCCTCCGACGACTCGATGTTGTCGAGTCTCGGGGGCCCTGGACCTCGCGATCCTCTCCCTGGGCTTGGCGCTCTCTGGAGGTCTGGGTGAGCATCCGGCTCCTACCACTTCAAATCCAGTGGGGGCCCAGGACACCAGCGGGAGCTCAGAAGCTGCGAGCGGGTACGAACCAGGCGAGTCCGCGCCAATCCCTCTTTGGGACACTGTTGGTCGGTCTTGGAGCCCTGTTGGGGAACTTTTGGGTCGCCCTGAGCTCCCCGAAGCCAGAAAGGGCGAGTACATTAAAATGTGTCTAAACACGGGCCCCTGAGGGATGGGACCCTAAGAACGAGTGGCCTCAAGCTGTGACAATTCAGCTTGAGATCCCTTTTCTATCCCAAGGGCCCTACAGAAAGGCCCCCTTAGGACCACATCTTTGAACCGCCGACTCACTCCCAGACATGCGATGCCCTGATTTGTTTTAATAAAGCGTCCCTGGAAGACCCGACCCATTCTGGGGCAGGTCTTTGTTCGCGAATGATTTGTTTACGGTCTCGGGGCCCGGCGAGGGGCCCCAGAGGCCGAAAACAACCGAAAACATCCGGGCCTGATTCCCCGAACAATGCTTGAACTTAGGGATTCTCAGTTGTGCTTTAAGGAACTGGGGGGCGTTGTCGGTCTGGCGGCTCCGTGCTCGCCGTCGCCGCCCCGTCGCCACCTCGTCGCCGCCCGTCGTCTGGGCGGGGTTGTCGGTCCGGCGGCTCCGTGCTCGCCGTCGCCGAACCGTCGCTGCCGACCCCCACCCTGGGATCATGCGAGCGGCCTCGCACCCACAAATTTACATACGATTCTGCCCCATCGTTCATTCCATCATTTGAGGTCATATCATCCCGACCTAACCAATATCGCCCCACTTCATCCCTGATAGATAATACGATGCGCGCGCAATCACGTATCACACATATTACCCATGTTAAAATTACGTTGCAACATTTGGGACAAATCCAAACGGGCGCGTTGTCGCGCGCGCCTGCCGGAATCCTTCAAGAACCCTCGTCATCGTAAAGATTTCAAAATCGAGTGTCCCGAAGACATCTAAAACATGATATTGCGACGAACCTCGACCTTGGAAGACAAGTGGGGGGGACCCGAAGACATATTAAAAACAAACGTTGTTTTTGTCACATGGTTTTTCAGACAAGTGCGCGCGCTTTTGCTATTTTTGGGGGAACAAATCAATACGGTCATCAAATTCGACCAAAGGAACCACTCGCGCGCGCTTGTCGAAATTATTCGAACGCCCTTGCGCGCGTGCTAAGGGGGCACGATCCCTGTCAAGCAACACCATGCGGGCCACTCACGCCCGTCGGCCGCGCGCGCGCATGTCGAAATGCTGCCCAAACCTTCATCACCGACACGTGGGCACCATCATCTCGACCGGCGTGATCAGCATCGGCGCCGTCGCAGGCCTTGCCGTCGTCATCGTCGTCGTCGCCAACAGCATCGTTGCTATCATCATCGTGTTTTCCGTTATCGATGTCGCCATGATGCTGTGCCCACCCGAGTCACCGACTCGCACTGGAGTGCCTGCGCGTCAGCGCGGCCTGCGAGACGCGCTGGAAGACCCCAGCACCCCAGCGGTCAGCGCCACCACGACCGCGTCGGTCGCGTCAGACTCGTTGCCCGCTTTGCGCGCGAGCCTACACGCGCTAGCGCGGCCACAGCGATGCGCCAGCCAGCGCCAAGCAGTCATCGAAGGTGGTCACGCACGAAAGACACAAAGTCAATTGCACCATATATATATATATATACTCTCCTTTCTTAAAAAATAAAGTCTCCCCCCCACCCCCCGATTATCAACATCCCTTTTCGTATTGCAACTTACATACGATTCTGCCCCATCGTTCGTCCTAAATTCGAACTCGTAAAATCCCAGCCGAGCCAGTATCCGCCACCCCCCGCCGTCCTCTGCAAAAAACGGTATGCGCGCGCACTCGATTATCAAACAATTAGAACTTGTCCCAAACCCATTGCAACACATAGGACGAAGACCACACGCGCGCGTCGTCGCGCGCGCAAGCCAAAATCCTTCAAAAACCTTCGACCCAAAACACATATAAAAAACACAGGGGCTTCGCAACACGGATGTTCTAAAAACGCTTGTGCGCGCGCTCTTGCGACGTCATTTTCCGAATAATAGCATAAACCATAGGTTTTTCAAAATTTTCTGAGAATGCTACCAAACGGGCTTCGCGCGCGCGCATGTCGAAATCGTTCGAACGCCTTTGCGCGCGTGCCGTCGCGAGAACCCTTTTGCAAACAATTGGGCAAATTGCACGCGCGCGCATGCCGAAATCCGTCAACAACCTGTTGGTTTCGTAGCGATTTCAAACCGACTGTCTATATATATATACACATATATATATATATATATATATATATATATATACACATGTGTATATATATATATACACTAGAATATTTGCGCGCTTCGCGCGCGCTCAATTTCTAGCTAGGCTTGATAGGCTAACTCGTGTAATATCATGTTGGTCGCTTCTTGCGTCCATGGGGCTCCCTTGGAGACCCTGCGCAAGCCTCGGAATCGTATAGACGGGGAAGTGCGGAAACGAAGATATCACTAATTTCCTTTAAATATTCAACGACTTGGGGCCCTCAAAGGCTTCCTGGGCCTTTTTTGGGGAGGCGAGGGGGGTATGAATTGTGGTCTGTTGTGCAAGCGTAGACCTGGAGGCAAACTTGACAAAAAATAGCAAAAACAATGTATTTCCATTTTGTCCAGCTCCTCGGCGCTGTCGGCGCTGTTTTCTGTTTGTGCCTCGCGGGCTTTGTTAGTCTGGCCCCTCAGGGGTGTGGGGTCTTCCAGACCCCCTGAGGGTTCTGGAGGCCCCCTGGAGGCCTAGAGAGCCGTCGGAAAGGTGTCTCGGGCTGCACGGGAGCGTGTTGGGCCGTTCTTTACGTTTTGGGGGCTCCTTGGGGTCGTCTTGGGCTGTTCTTGGGCGTCTTAGGGCCCCCCCCGGGAAACCGGGAGGCGCGGTACCGGCTAAATGTCAAGGGATGTGTAGGACCTCCGAGTAGGAGTCCCACATTTTGGAAAAAAGGGAATTCTGGGAGTTCCTCTTTTCTTCAAAATCCTCGATCTTCGAGGGTTGGAAGCGAAAAAACGTGAGAAGGCGAAAAACATTAGAAAAACCACTGGAAATCAACGATGTTACCCTCTTGGGGCTCTCTCGGGACTGCTCTCGCAGCTCTGTTGGGCTGTTCTTGGAGCCTCGTCGGGGTCTTCTTGGGGCCTCTCAATGATCGGGTGTGTGTTGGGGACCTCTGGGTGGTCCCGGAAGCCTGTCGGCGGTCTCTGGAAGCCTCGTGCTCCCGCTCTTGGGCCCATTTTGGGCCTGTTCTGGGGTGGTCTGGGGCTGTCCTGGACGCCTCCTCGGCAGTCTTGGAGCCTTTTTGGCTCGTCTTGGGGCCGTCCTGAGGGTCTCTTGGGTGGTCTCAGGGCGGTTTTGGGAGCCTCTTCGGCGCTCTTGGACCGTTGGAAGCTCGAATACGCGAGAAACTAAAAACATTGAAACAAAAACGATGACAATCGACCATTGTGGCCTCTTCGGGCCGTCCCGGGACGCCCCCTCGGACCTCTCTTGGGGTCTCTTGGGGGCCTCCTGGGAACCTCGAGAACCGTCGGAAGGCTGACTTGGGCTGCTTGGGAGCGTCTTGGGCCATCCTTTCGCATTCTGGGGGCTCCTGGGAGGCGTCTTGGGGCCTCCTTGAGCGCTATGGAGGCTCCCCGGAAAGGCCGGGGTTCCCGAGATGTGGCGGAGAGGTGTGGGACCCGGGGCTGGGGGGGCGGTCTATATATATATATATATATATATATATATATATGTATATATATAGAGAGAGAGATAAAACAAAGAACAAAACAAACAAACGGGATCCGCCACATCAGTTTTCAAGAAAACGTGCGTGCGTGTTCTTGCGAATTTGTGTGTATGTATGTATGTATGTATGTATGTATGTATGTATGTATGTAGGTAGGTAGGTAGGTAGGTAGGTAGGTAGGTAGGTAGGTAGGTAGGTAGGTAGGTAGGTATGTTTGTATGTATGTATGTATGTATGTATGTGTTTATATATATATATATATATACGTATGCGTGTGTGTGTTTCTATGTGTATGTCTACAGATTAAGCATGATCATGATCATGGACTTCCGCCAAACTGGCCTCTCGCGCAGCATGCCGACATCATTCCCACGCCCTGCGCGCGCGCTGCGGGGGCACGATCCGTTTCAAATAATACCATGCGGGCCATTCTCGCGCGTCGGCCGCGCGCGCCTGTCGAACTCTTCCCAACACCTTGATTACCGACGCGAGGACGCCGTCATCGTCGTCGGCGTGACAACATCGGCGCCCGCACTGGCCGTGCCTTCGTTGTTGTCAACATCGTCACCAGCATCGCTATTGTCATCATCGTTTTTACGGTTGTCGGCGTTGCCATTATACCGCGCCCGCCCAAATCTCCGACTCGCAGAGAAGTGCCCGCTGGGATGTGCCCAACGGTCAGCGCCACCGCGGCCACGTCGGTCGCGCCAAACACGTCTGGGCTCCTACCTCGGCCGCCTTCCACCAGCCTTCCACCAGCGCGCCCGCCGCGCCTTTTTCCCGCACGGCTCCCGCCGGCCTGCCGCCGAGGAGGGCGAGGCGGCGCCGCGAAGCCGAGACGCCCGACGGCGTTTTTGCTTGCAGCAGGGCTCCCCCCCCTCCCGTGGACGGGGAGGACGGGGAGGACAAGGACGACAAGGACAAGGCCGTTGGGGGTCGAAGACTGTGCCTAAACCACTTGTGGGACCTCTCGGGAAACAGGGATGCGGGCCCCCAAAGCTGTGTGCCATGGGGGCTGCCTGGGGCGAACGCTGCTCAGGCGCGTCCTGAGGGGGGCGCTGCACGGAGGGAGGGAGGAGGGCGGAGGATTCCCTCCTTGGAAAACGAGTAGGGCTGTTAGATAAAACAACTGGCTTGCAGGGGAGGCCATGAGAGCTGCCCGGAGGTCTGCAAATACACCTCGCAGCGAATTGCTTGACCTCGCAGCGTGTCCAGGAAACGCTTTTCGAATTGTCTCCCGATGTTTGCGCCGTGTGGGTTCCCAGAAGCTCCCTTGCAGAGTTTCCAGAGCTCCTCTGCAGATCCTTCGTCACGCTTCTACAACCTCCGTTTGTCGCCTTGCCATCTGGGCTAAGAATTACGCAAATTGTCATCCAGAATCGTTGGGTTGACGGTCCTGGGCGCCCCGGAGGCCGACCACTGACAAAAACCTCCCGTCGCCATCTTACCGCGACGTTGGAATACCATGTGGGACCTGCAGTGGAAAAGGAGCATACCGCAGACGGATCTACCCTCTCTACGATCTTGCGCTTGGGTGAACGCAACGGCCGCACAGTCTATAGACGCATCCACCCCGAATGTGCCTATAGACTTATCAATTCCAGTGTGTCCATAGACGCTGGTGGCTGGAAAGCGAGAGCGGCATTGTATTTGTCAGAGGCCCGAGAGATTGGCCTTCTTGAAGCAAGTAGACATAGCCCTCCAGACACGACGCGACATGGACGGCGAGGCGAGGCCGCCTCTGGAACGCCCTAAACCCAGACGTCCTCCGAGCTGCTTCTTTCAACCCGCGGCCCCACAGCTCCCGACACCTTCCCTGGGGGTAGTTCTGCGTCCCGGATGGGTTCCTGCCTGCTGGCCCCAGGGCCCGAAGGCGGCCCCCCAGCGTGCCGAAACGAGGAGCACAAACGCCGCGAGAGAAAAATCAGCGAGCGCATCGCCGGAGGTCCGGGAACACCTCTTCGGGATCCTCGGCGCCATGATTTTTGCTCAACGTGGACCCCCCGAAATTTCGACCCGCTCCCTAGGACTGGCTGTTATCATCCTGAATAACTGTTTGACGGTCCCCGGGCGCGGCTACCGCCCCAAAAGGCCGAAAATTGCAAACCTGATAGAGCCACAGTCCCCGACCTTAAAGCACATGTGGGCATGCATGAAGCGGGGCAGGAAGGTGGAAATGGGAAGAGCGGGAAGAGCGAGGCAGGAAGAGGAAAGAGTTCGTTCCCAGGTCGCGCGTGTGTGTATGTGTGTAAGTGTGTAGAAGTGTGTGAACGTGTGTAAGTGTGTGATTGCGCGTCAGTGTCTCAATGTGTTAACAAGTATATGTGTGTGTGTCTATGTGTGTATATGTGTGTTTGCGTGTGCGTGCGTTCGTGGAGACGTGAGACTCGGGCACAGGGGACTCGGGTTGGCCTGACGGGGCCATCATGAAAATGACGAGACCCAATCTGAAATTTGACGCAAACTCCGGCTGCAAACATCCCACGAAAACTGGACCGTCAATATCCAAGACGCGCTCGTCAAAAAACGTCGGCTAACCCGAGTCCGGCTTACTCGAGACTCACGTCTCCCAGATGTGTGTGTGTGCGTATGTGAACGTGTGTATGTGAATGTGCGTAAGTGTGTGTGTAAATGTGTGTGTGCGCGCGTGCGTGTGTAGATCTGTGTAAGTGCGTGTATATATATATATAGAGATACATGATATATGTATGTGTATGTTTCTTTGTGTTTCTTGTGTGTATGTGTGTGCGTGTGCTTTTCCTTTCTGCTCACTTTCACCCGAGGGGCGTCCGCACCCCGCCTCGGCCCGCTCGCAGCACACACTGCACTGCTCCTCTGTGCACCGCACGCCGCACGTCCAGTGCTGTACAAGCCAGGACACCGCGCACCGCAATTCACACCACAAGACATCGCTACATGCACAGCGCTCAGTGCGCCGCTCGCTGCAAAACGCTGCAAACTGCACACGCTGCAAGCTACGCTGCAAGCAACACTCACCCCAAGGCACCATACGCTGCGGCATCACAAGGCCTCGCAACACGCACAGCGCTCAGTGCGTGACTCGCTGCGAGCAACGCACTGCGTGCGTCTGTGCGTGTGTGCGTGTGTGCGTGTGCACGTGAGTGCGTGTGTGCGTGTGTGCGTGTGTGCGTGTGTGCGTGTATGCGTGTGTGCGTGTGTGCGTGTGTGCGTGTGTGTGTGTGTGTGTGTGTGCGTCTGTGCGTGTGTGCGTGTGTGCGTGTGTGCGTGTGTGCGTGTGTGCGTCTGTGCGTGTGTGCGTGTGTGCGTGTGTGTGCGTGTGTGCGTGTGTGCGTGTGTGCGTGTGTGCGTGTGTGCGTGTGTGCGTGTGTGCGTGTGCGTGTGTGCGTGTGTGCGTGTGTGCGTGTGAGCGTGTGTGCGTGTGTGCGTGTGTGCGTGTGTGCGTGTGTGCGTGTGTGCGTGTGTGCTGTGCGTGTGTGCGTGTGTGCGTGTGTGCGTCTTTGCGTGTGTGCGTGTGTGCGTGTGTGCGTGTGTGCGTGTGTGTGTGTGTGTGTGTGTGTGTGAATGTGTGAATGTGTGATTGTGTGAATGTGTGAATGTGTGAATGTGTGAATGTGTGAATGTGTGTGTGAATGTGTGAATGTGTGAATGTGTCTGTGTCTGTGTCTGTGTCTGTGTCTGTGTCTGTGTCTGTGTGTGTGCGGGTGTGTGTGTGTGCGTGCGTGTGTGCGTGCGTGCGTGCGTGCGTGTGTGCGTGTGTGCGTGTGTGCGTGCATGCGTGCTGCGTGCGTTGCGTGCGTGCGTGTGTGCGTGTGTGCTGTGTGGTTGTGTGTGTGGATGTGTGGATGTGTGGATGTGTGGATGTGTGGATGTGTGGATGTGTGGATGTGTGGATGTGTGGATGTGTGGATGTGTGGATGTGTGGATGTGTGGATGTGTGGATGTGTGGATGTGTGGATGTGTGGATGTGTGGATGTGTGGATGTGTGGATGTGTGGATGTGTGGATGTGTGGATGTGTGGATGTGTGGGTGTGTGGATGTGTGGATGTGTGGATGTGTGGATGTGTGGATGTGTGGATGTGTGGATGTGTGGATGCGTGGATGCGTGGATGCGTGTGTGCGAGTGTGCGCGTGTGCGCGTGTGCGCGTGTGCGCGTGTGCGCGTGTGCGCGTGTGCGCGTGTGCGCGTGTGCGCGTGTGCGCGTGTGCGCGTGTGCGCGTGTG
>CAUYUJ010015815.1:339937-424937 GCA_963575745.1 Prorocentrum cordatum | reverse complement strand
GTCAAAAACTGACTCAGGATGCAGAGCCGGTCCTGGGGAAGGGGTCCAGACCTCTGGGGTCGACGTTGCGAACAAAATCACGCCGGGGGTCTGGTAAGGGGGTAACGGGAGGGGGGGAGGCCTGGACGCCTGAACTATCCGGGATAACTGCGGTTCGGGCTAACTCCAGTTTGGGCCCCCGAGGCGCGAATCTGTAATTACCTATACGACCACTCTTCGGGTGATAAGGAGGTGAGGGGGGAGGAGAAACCCACGTCTCACTCAATCGATCTCACTATCGATCCCACAACCGAATTCACAATCGATCTCATTCGATCTATCTCACTATCGATCTCACTCGATCGATCTCACTATCGATCCCACTATCGATCTCACTCGATCGACCTCACTATCATTCCCACGATCAATCTCACTATCGATCTCACTCGATCGATCTCACTATCAATCTCACAAGCGATTTCACAATCGATCTCACTATCGATGACACTATCGTTCTCACTATCGATCCGACTATCGATCGATCTCACTATCGATACCGCTATCGATCTTACTATCGGTCTTACTATCGATATCATGGTCCATCTCACTATCGATCTCACTATCGATCCCACGATCGATCTCGCTATCGACCGTACTATCGATCTCACTCGATCGATCTTACTATCGATCTCACTAGATCGATTTCACTGTCGATCTCACTATCGATCTCACTATCGATCTCAATATCGAACCCAGTATCGATCGATCTCACTATCGACACCACTATCGATCTCACTATCGATCTCATGGTCCATCTCACTATCGATCCCACTATCGCTCTCACTATCGATCCTACAATCGATCTCACTATCGATGTCACTCGACCGATCTCATTATCGATCTCTCACTATTGATCTCACTATCGATCTCACTATCGATGTCACTATCGATACCAAGATCGATATCTCTATCGATCTCACTGTCGATATCACTATCGATATCTCGATCGTTCTCACTATAGATCTCACCATCGATATCTCACTATAGATCTCACTATCGATCTCACTATCGGTCGCATTATCGATCTCACAATCGATCTGACTATCGATCTAACTTTCGATCTCACCACGGGACACCACGGGACAACGACGGGACACCTGCGGGACAACAGCGGGACACCAGCGGGACACCGGCAGGACACCGCGCGCCACCGGTTGCCGGGCGGAGAACCTTTTGGTCCAGCAGCGGCCCAGCCACAGGAGAATTCCCTCCCCCGCCCACGCAGCTTTGCCTCGCCCGCAGGCACGGCACGCACGAACACGAAACCGAAACCGATTTCCCGGTGGGGGGCTCTCCGTTCCACTTCGATCTCACCCCCTCACCTCCGACCTTCGAATGCTCAGGGTCGGGCGTTGGCAGGACTGGGTTTAGTGGGATCTGGTTCACTGATGTGTACTGGGGGACGCCTCCCCCCACCCCGTTCCACTAGCGGAACTGCAATCACCCGAAAAACACGAGCTACAGCAAACCTGGTTTAGAGATTCCAATCTATATTCTGGACTTCGGGGCCCAATCACTAACCGGCTCCTTTTAACCGGGAACGGTTGGGGGGGGGAACGGTAGGGGGGAGGGACTGGCTGCGGGGGGACAGTGATCTGGAATCGACGAAACATCGCAGATAGATCGGCGACAGGCCCCCGATCAGGTGGGGGGCACCCAGGCCCCGATCGGCGATTAACTGAGCAGTTGGGGTTGGCGTAGCGCACAAGGGAGTAGGCGGGGGGGGAAAGAAAGGCCCGCTTCTGAGAAAGCGACGGCCCCACATCTATCGATAAGGCCCGCGCCTTCTGAGAAGCAGGGGTGCTCCAAAGCAGGCCCTCCCCCCTCCCCCCATACCCATGCGCGCGGCCGACTTCCAGGGCCTGGCTCGGGGTTTGGTACGACGAATTCCCAGGACAGCTGGCGCCTCGAGCAAAGTCGAGACGGCGTTCTTTTGTCGCCGTTTTCGGCCTCTCGGGGCCCTGACAGGGCCTCGGGGCCGTCGAAAAACGACTCGGGATGAAAAACTAGTCCCCCCTGGAGAGTGGTCGAGAGGTCGTGGACCGTGGGCCCGTCTCGAGAAAATCGAGACTCCTGATGTCTGGGGTTTGCGGACGTCGTCGTCGGCTCCTGGCTCGGGGTTTGGCACGACGTATTTGGCGAGGTTGCTTGAGATAGGACTTCCTGCCGAGGGCACATAGTAGCAGCACGATTGTGCTCTTTGCGAAACCTCATAGGCTCAGGCCCCACGCGCTCAGCAAGCGAGGGTAGACATCAGGCTGCGAACCCTGGCAGAGCCTGGAACATTGAGTTCGGTGACATGATCTCGCACATGTCTTTGGTCCTGGTCAGTTTGTTGGGAGGTTGCGGACGTTGTCGTCGGCTCCTGCGGGATGCTCTTCAGCAGCTGCGCCTCGCCGAGAGCGTCTCGGGGGTTCCCGCCGAATCGACCGCGCGGGATGGAGCCCCCAGATGTCCGACGCACCGCTGTTTTGAATATGGGGTACCTGGAACTCCCGACCCTTTCCCCAGGCCGGCTTTCCACCAGGAGCTGATTTTTGACAGCCCCAGTGCCCAGCGATGGCACCCAGGGCCTAAAACGGTAGAACAACTTTTCATTGGCTCTTGCCACAACCGTAGATCGATCGGATCGAATCGGCTCGGACCGACCACCGAACATCCGAAGATGCGACTTGTTCAATCCGCGCCCTCGTAGCTCTGGACCCATTGCGCCCCGCACCCGTTGTTGACGGTCCCAGGGCTCGCACATGCCCCCCCAGAGGCCGAGATGAAGGAAAGACTGGAGGCCGCAAAAATGGGGTCGAAGTAGATGGGGCTGGTAGATCGCGCCGTATCCCCGACGCGTCGCCGATACATCTGCGACGTCGGCGATGCATCGGGGACGTCGGCGATGCGTCGGCGACGTCGGCGCGTTGAGAATTGGACTGCACGTCGAGCCGCATCGCCGACGCATCGCCGATACATTCGCGACGTCGGCGATGCATCGGCGACGTCAACGATACGTCGGCGACGTAGGCGCGCTTGGACTTGGACTGCACGTCGAGCCGCATATCGCCGAGGCATCGACGGTGCGGCGCGATGTTGCGACCCCATCTGCTCGGACCCCGTTCCTGGGGAAACCTGGAAAAACGCCGCAATGGGAACAAAAACCTTGGCTGGAGGTCTGGGCATCATCCCCCTACGGTGAAGGAGGCCTGGAGAAACGCCGCGAGGAGCAACGACCTTGGCTGGAGGTCTGGGAAGCGGCCCCCTGCGGTGAGGGGAAAGGATAAGGGGGACTGGCATTTCGGGGGGGATGGGGGGGGCTGCACCGACATGGGCTCGGCGATACGTCGCTACGATAGATCGGCGATGAGCCCCGGACGAGGAAACCGCACGTTCCTGGGCGGATTGGGGCTATCGGGCCCTCGTCGGCGATCGAGCGAGCGAGCATGCAGCAGTGCAGTCGAGAACACGATAGCAAAGAGCAGCGAGCGGAGACAGCAGAGGGATAGAATGAGAACCCGGCCCCTCCGCCATCGAAAGGCAGAGCCTCGGGGCACTGCACAGGAACAGGACGGCAGACTCGATCAGTCACCGAACCCCTTATGCGCGCTTGGGGATCGATGCATCTGCATCCCCCCCCCCTATGCCCATCCCCCCCTAGCGTTGCCCCCGATGCGGTCCTGCTCCAGGAGCGGCCCCCTCTCCACGGCGGCCTCCGCCATGGCCCCGCGGAGCCGGCTCTGGCTCCCCCTGCAGCTCTCCTCCGAGGCGGAGAGCGGGCGCGCGTGCACCCCTGAGATCTCGGCGCTGCAATTGTTTCATACCAGGCGTCTTCGCCCGGCTTTCGAGTAGGAGATCGACTACAGAACCAGATCGACAAAACGCACGTAGAATGGTCGTAGATCTGCGAATATTCGACGTGCTTCTCGCAGATTCAACGACCAAGCAATGTTGGGGCAATCAGTTCTGTTGCCGATCTCCTACTCGAGGCTTCGGGCCCCGGGAACCTCATAGATCGATCCGGCTCGAAAACTTGCGCAAAGATGGGGTCTGGGGCTCGGGCCGTGACCTGTTTTGCGATGTTTCAACTTTTTCGCGCCGTCGGATCTCGGGGACCGCGGGCTGCCCCCGCCGCGGCTTGCCCGAGAGGGTGGAGCGAAAATCGTCTGAGCCGAAAACGGACCCGAGGGACCGAGTGAGAAAGAGGAGGAGGAGGAGGAGGAGGAGGAGGAGGCCAGGGCCTATCCTGAACTCAGCAGCGGTGTATGCGCCACGCCCTGCTGTCTTGGCCATGGGGGTGTATACACAGCTCGTAGGTGCAGGATGGGCCTGGCCAGGGAGCAGTGGATGTGTATAGATTTCGTTGCCCGATTGAGCACCGCCGATTTTTTCCAGAATGGGCGTCGGCCCAGGGTTCTCTTTTAGTTGGTAAACCAAGGACCGGGTTTTTACTTGCGACGGGCCGGCGAGTTTCTTTGCGATAGATAAACAACAAGGTCGCGCAGGGCTGGCGAGTGAAAAAAATGAGCATGTCCCTACCGAAACGCTGGTTTTTGAAATCCGGTGGGACACATTTGGGTCAGGGGCACGAATCCGAGAGTTCTTACGTGTGTTCCCACAGATTGGCCTTCTCCAGGGGCACGAATCCGTGAGTTCTTACATATGTTCCAACATATTGGTCCTCTCCAAGAGGCCCCACGAGGGCCCAGGTCACCCAGCGGGGTATCTAAGATGGTTGTCCCGAGCTTGAACCATGTGTTTTTACGTGTCCAGACCACCCAGTGGGATATCGAACATCATTGTCCCGAACTAGAACCATGTGTGTTTGCGTGTCCAGGCCACCCAGGGGGGTATCTAACATGATTGTCCCGAGCAAGGAGCATGTGTTTTTACGTGTCCACGCAACCCAGGAGGATATCTAACATGGTTGTCCCGAGCTGGCACCACGTGTTTTTAAGTGTCCAGGGCACCCAGAAGGGCATCTGACATGGCTGTCCCGAGCAAGGGCCACGTGTTTTACATGCCCAGGCCACCCAGGGGTGTATATAACATGGTTGTTCCGAGCTGGCACCACATGTTTTAACGTGTCCAGGCCACCCAGGGATGTATCTGACATGGTTGCCCCGAGCAAGGACCACGTGGTTTTACATGTCCAGGCCGCCCAGGGGGATATGTAACATGGCGGAACCAGGTGCTTCAACGTGTCCAGACCACCCAGGGGTATCTAACATGGGCCTCCTGGGGCCTCCCCGGGGGCCTGGAATGATTGTCCCGAATTGGAACCATGCGGTCTTACGTGTCCAGGCCACCCAGGGGTGTATCTAACATGTTTGTCCCGAGCTGGAAACATGTGTTTTTACGTGTCCAGGCCACCCAATGGGGTATCGAACGTGATTGTCCCGAACTGGAACCACATGTTTTTACATGTCCGGGCCGCCCAGGGGGGTATCTAACATGGCGTCGGGCCCAGCGCCGAATTATCAGGAAACGCACGGGGTGCCGAAAAGCGCTACCCGAAACCATATCCAAATACAGAAAAGTTGTGTTTTCTTGCTCTGGACAAGGGGTGGCGCTTTGGGGGCCTCTCCAGGGAAGACATTGCGAGGATGTCTCGAGCTGCACGCAAGGGGTATCTAACATGGCTGCCCCGAGCAAGGGCCACGTGCTTTTACATGCCCAGGCCACCCAGGGGGGTATCAAACTTGGTTGTCCCGAGCTGGAGCCATATGTTTTTACGTGTCCAGGCCACCCAGGGGGATATTTGACATGGTTGTCCCGAGCTGGCACCACATGTTTTACGTGCCCAGGGCACCCAGAAGGGTATCTGACATGGCTGTCCCGAGCAAGGACCACGTGTTTTAACGTGTCCAGGCCACCCAAGGGGGTATCTAACATGGTTGTCCCGAGCTGGCACCACGTGTTTTACGTGTCCAGGCCACCCAGGGATGTATCTAACAGGGTTGCCCAGAGCTTGATCCACGCGTTTATACGTGTCCAGGCCACCCAGGGGTGTATCTAACATGATAGTCCCGAGCTGGAACCACGGGTTTTTACGTGTCCAGGCCGCCCAGGGGGGTATGTAACATGGCGGAGCCAGGTGCTTTGACGTGTCCAGACCACCTAGGGGGTATCTAACATGGGCCTCCTGGGGCTTTCCTGGGGGTCTGGAAGGGACGTCTAACGTGAAGATGTGTTGAGGATGTCTCGAGCGAGCCACTTGTTTTCACGTGTCCAATCTGCCCAAGCGGATGTCTAGTATGAGGATGCGTTGAGATGTGTTGAGCGAAACGCTTGTTTGCACGTCTTCTGGTCGCCCAGGCGGATGTCTAGCATGAGGATGCGGACAGGATGTCTCGAGCGAAACGCTTGTCCCCAGCACGTTACGTAGCGCGTCCCCTTGGCACGTCCGGCGGTGCGTCCCCCTGGCACGTCCTCTGGTACGTCGCCTGGTGCGTCCCTTGGGACGTTCCGCGGCGCGTCCTCCTGGCATGCTCCCCTGTCAATGAGCTCTGGGGCAGCTACTATGTGCTCAAGCAGCTCGAGCTTAAAGATCCAGATCAGTTCGGTCAGGACTCGGATGCAAAGGAGGACTCGATCTACAACGCTATAGAGTACAATCGCGGCATGGCACATCGCAGTTTAGCACGGCGCAGCACAGCACAGCCCTCGGCACGGTACATCCAGATCGATACACTCAGCATTGCATTTGCCCTTTGCCCAATCAGGTGTCTTTGAAACGTTGCCATGCCTTACATTCATATATTCCTTTCCGGATTCGTGGGTCGATCATGTTTAAACGCTCGCCGAAGCTCCAAGGGGTCCCGACCCGCGCCTACCATTCGAAGAGGCAGACAGATCACGGAGCACGAGCCCGCCTCCCGAGAAGCCTTCCGAGCCTTCTCCGAAGCCACGGACGGCTTCTCAGGTGGCGCGAGGGCCTCTGAGAACCCCCGCCGCCCTGCTCAAATGCCCCGAAGCAGCACTCCTGGGGGCCGCGCTGGCTCGAGAGTCACTCTGGAGGAGGGGCAGGGTCTTCGGCCGTCGGCAGTCGGCCGTCGGTCGTCGTCCGCCGAACGTCGGGTCGTCGGTCGTCGGTCGTTGTTCGTCGATCGCGATCGTTCTCAGAAGGCTGACTCGCCCCCTCTGCCCTCCCCCCCCAGAGGAGGCGCGCCGCCGACCTCTGAACCTGTCACCTTCAGGAGGTGCCCGCAATACAGTCAGACCTAGGCCAAAAGAGCATCCCTCAAGAGCACGAGACCCTCTGTTGGCCAAAACGCACAGAACAGCCAAGAGTACCCTCCCCCAGGATGCACAAAAGAACATCCAACAAGCACGACGAAGACCGGGGCACCCTCCCCGAACCGAGCTCGATCTGCTACCTCGGTCCGACTGTATAGGAAAAACCAACGGCATAAACATAAGCTGTCGGAGATCCGCGCGGATTTCTTGGATCGGCGCTGGACATCCCTCCCTGTCGCGCGAAGCGTACAAGGGGCCAGGGTGCGTGCTGGCACCGATCCAAAAACTCCGTCTGGAGCCCTGGAAGTCCACATTTATTTCGGTTTGTCTTATACTTGTTCTGTTCTTGGACCCGCACACCCGTTGTCGGGAGCGTTCTAGAGGTAGGCGTCCAAGAGGGGGGATCCTAAATCATGGCCCGAGGCATGTGCGCGGACGGGCGGGGGGCCAGAGAGCGCAGTGAAAGAAGAAGAAGAAGAAAATGGAGAAGAAGACGAATAATAAGAATAATAAAGAAGAAGAAGAAGAAGAAGAAGGGGCAATGATGTCTGGGAATCATGGCCATGGCCATGATATCCACCCCTGGTCATCACCCCACCCCTTGGCCGCCAGGACAATCCGCGCTCCGATTGCTCATGTTGATGCCGCCCGCGGCGCGGGGCGCCCTCCATCTCCTCATCCGCCTCGTCCTCGTCCTCGCCCTCGCCCCCCTCCTCCTCCACCTCGTCCTCGCCCTAGTACTGACCCTCGTCGACCTCGCCGACCTCGTGGTCGTCTTCGTCCTCGTCGTCGTTGTCGTCGTCCTCGTCCTCCTTGTCGTCGTCGTCGCCGCCGCCGCCGCCGCCGTCGTCGTCGTCGTCGTCGTCGTCGTCGCCTCTGAGGGCCGCCCGCGGCGCGGGGCGGCGGCGCGGCGAGCTGGGGACCCCCGTCGCCTCGGAGGGGCGCGCCACGCGCGAGGCGCGCGAGGCGCGCGAGGCGCGCGAGGCGCGCGAGGCGCGCGAGGCGCGCGAGCCTGGCGCGCGGCGCCGCGGGCCCCGCTGGGCCAGCATGGCTTCGTCGTGAGGGGCCCCTCGGAGGCGGGCGTTGGCGCAGGCCGCGGAAGCAGCGCCACCCGCGGAGGCGGCGGTAGATGGCAGACGGCAGACGGCGGGCGGCGACAACGACGGCTGCGACGACCTCGACGAAGACGACGACGAAGCCGACGCCGACGCCGACGACACGACGACGACGCCGACGCCGACGCCGACGCCGCCGTCGACGACGACGACGGCTGACGACGGCGACGGCGACGGCGGCGACGACGACGGCGACGACGACAGCGACGACGACGACGACGACGACGACGACGACGTTCGTTCGTGACTCTGCTTGCCCAGAGGCTAGCAGAAATCCGAATGCGGGCAAGGCGTGCTAGCCCGGAACTGAAGTCATAAGTGAAAGTCGCCGATTCAGCCCTAAATTTTCCAGATCAGCCCACCGCCCCTGGTCGATAGTCAAACTTCGCCAATCGACGCCCAAGGCTGCAAAACAAATGTGATCGTATCTTCACATGTGAAAAAGCTTTCCATGACACTGTTGACCATCTGCCTTTTTTCCAGCCGTCGCAAATTCGAAATGCCCCAGAAGCGCATAACCTGCCAGGCCATTACGTCTTGTGCGTATCACCTCAACGCGCCACATGCCCAGCCCAGGCGACAACTCTCACAGATTACATAAAATCTGGTCCTGCGCTCCAAATCGTATTTCGCCCGCAGTACGTTTAGCTTCTCATTGAGTACCTCGCAATGCACCTCGAATGAAATTGCAATCCCAATTTCAATCGAAGTCATGACGCGCCTCCACCGGGGTGTTGAACTTGGTCGCGCTGGAGGTGTCTCTTCGTAGGATGTGAGTCTCCGATGCTGAAGGTGAGAGCTGCTAGATGAAGTACCTCCAGACGCCGCTGGAGAGGGCTGGCTTTGCAGGTCAGAAGCCGGCGGTGTTTACCGAAAGCAGCTCTAGCGCTTGTAATCCTCCTCTCCACCACTGCAGCCGCGTCGTCGCTCATTGCGTGCGTGTGCCCCAAGACTCTGAATCTTCGAGCTCGCGGGGCAATTTGCATAGAAACCTTAAGTTTGGCGGGTGATTTGCTTGATCATTTTTCAAGCGGGGGTCCCGCGCCCGACGGAGCGAGATCAGACCACACATCTTGAATGACCAAAGGGTGCTCGCAATCCTTCGCTGCTGAGCAGGCGCGCGCGGTAAATTCCGCAGTCCACCCGTTCTCTCGCACCCGGGTATGCCAAGCACTATCCATCTTCAGCAGTTGGGCTGCGAGCCGCAGCCCCTGACCCAGACCGGGGGGGGGGGAACGAACCTCTGCCGGCCGTTCCTGGCCGCCTTCGCCCGGCCGCCCTCGCGGGCGGGCGCGCGCAGGGCGGCAGCGCTGCAGCGCAGAGAGGAGACAAGAAGACAGAGGAAGGAGGAAGGAGGAAGGAGGAGGAGGAGGAGGACGGGGACGAATGAGAAAACGACCGCCGGAGGAAGAGGACGAGGATGCAGCTGGGCTTCGAGCTCGCCCATAACCAATGAGTGTCCGCGGCAGCCAGGATAGGCAGACGTTCGGTGACGCGGCCTCCCTCTGGCGCCGGCCTGATCCGCTGCCGCGCCATGAGGTTGTCGCGCTCTGCGGACACGCCCCGACCCTTCTTCGCGCACAGCTTCAACCGGCGGCGAGCGAGGGGGGTAAGTGAGAGGGAGAAGGCCTTCTCTGAAGCTGGCGGAGATTCTCAGAAGCCCTGCGGCCTTCTGAGAAGCCTCGGGGAAGGCTTAGAAAACTTCTGAGAAGGCCAGGGGGCTCCTGAGCCTTCTGAGAAGGCCCGCCCCTTCTCACTCCGACCCCCGGTCTCGCCGCCGATTCAACAAAAGGCGACGACGATGTTGTTGTTGGCGACGACGACGACGATGACGACGACGACGACGGCGGCGGCGACCGCCACCAGGCGGGCGCGGCCGAACACGACGGCGGCGGCGACCAGCACGACGACGATCGACGACGACGATCGACGGCGATGATGATGATCGACGACGATGAGAGGAGGGGCGAAATCTGCATGAATACAAGTTTTCGGAGATCCGCACAGAGTTCGGGGATCTGCGCTGGACCCCCTTCCCTGGCGCGCGGAGCACGCCAGGGGCCGCGCCAGAGGCGCCGCAGGGGCATCGGGCGCCGATCCAAGATATCAGCGCGGAGCTGCGAAAGTTCATGTTTACGCAGTCTTTGTTCTTCGAATGGCGACGTCGACGACGACGACGACGACGACGACGACGACGACGACGACGACGACAACGACGACGACGACGACGACGGCGGCAACGACGACGACGGCGGCGACGGCGGCGACGACGACGACGACGACGATCGGCGACGATCGACGGCGGCGACGGCGGCGGCGACGACGACGACAACGACGACGATCGGCGACGATCGACGGCCGATGGCCAGCGACCTCCACCAGGAGGGCGCGGTCGGGCACTGGCCCCGCGAGGGCGCCCTGGCCTTGCGAAGGCCTCTGCCGCTCCGGAGGGGGAAAAGGTACGCTCGGACCTGTAGGCCGGAAGAGCGCCCTGCACGAACATGAGACCCTCCGCCGGCCAAAACACACACAGAAAAGCCAGAGGTACCCTCCCCAGGATGCACATGAAAATCCAACAAACACAAAGAACACGAAGGAACCCTTCCCGAACCGACCTCGATCTGATACCTCGGTCCGACTGCACGTGCCAACAATGCTACCCTTCCCTCGTGTGCCCCTTTTTGGCCCTCGCCGGAGGCCCTCGCCGCCACCGCTGGACTCGCCTCGAAATTCTGGTCAGAACGCACCCCAGGAGAGGTCCGGGGAGTAGCCCTGGTTCTCCCTGTCGCTGGGCCCATCCACGCCTGGAGGTGCACCCTCCGCAAGGCTCGCGTCGGGCGTGCCAGACGGGACGAGCCAGGAGAGACAGCGAGTCCCCCTCGCGCCGTGCAAAAATCACGACGGCCCGTGTTCTCCTATTCTCGGACTCTGGGGGCCCTCGCAGGGCCCCGGGGCCGTCAAAGAAACGACTCCTGATGAAATGCCCCCAAAAAATTGGCATCGGGGGTCTGGGCACTGCGCCCGGGAATCATATTCAACCGAAAATCTTCGTGTTAACGCCGGAGGGGCGAAGGAGCTCAAGAAACTTGGCCAGCTTCCTGGCAAGGTGGTTAAGGAACGATGGCCCACATTTCGGGGAAGGTTTCTTAATCAGATGCTCGACTGAAAACGTAGGACTGGCGCGATACGCTCGCTAAAACGTGGGCCACGACGTTGACCCAACACGCAAGGTATTGACACGGACGTTTTAAGCACGGCATGTGTGGCGTACCAAGACGGGCGTATCGAAGCAGCTGAGGACATCGGGGGTCTGGGCACTGCACCCGGGAATCATCTACGTAAGAGATCCGCCGACCCTGCAGGCGTGTGTGAGGGAGAGAGCTGGGCCGGTCGTCCCGGGGTGGTCCTGGGAGGCGCTCCCTTTGAGTCGAAGCTGATCCTCCCCTCCCAGCGGCCACCAATGGCTCTCCAACCTCGCCAACCCGAGGTGGATCGAGCCAGGTCGCCATCGAGTCGAGGGGAAGTCCCTTCCTAACAGCCACCGCTGGCTCTTTGGGTCGAAGCTTGCCCTCCCTTCCCAACTGCCACCGTTGGCCCTTCAACACAACTCGAGCTAAACAGTATTTTTCCGTGTTCGTTATTGTTTTCGTTATCCCTCGTTCTGTCTTCGTTCCGCCTTTGCTGCGAAACGAAATCGGGACGAAAACAGCCCACGAAGTGGCCAAAGCGCCGCTCAGCTCGAGCCCTGCTCTCCAACCTCGCCAACCCGAGGTGGATCGAGCCAGGTCGCCATCGAGTCGAGGGGATGCCCCTCCGCTGAAGTCCCCTCCCCGCTGCGGCTTGGGGCCCCCGAGGGAGGCTCTCGATCGAAAAATCGCGCGCTCGCCTCGGCCCCGCGCCTGCTCCCCCAAAACCCTCCACCGGCCGCATGGCTGGCGAGCGGCGTGCGGACTTCAGAGAACACGTGGGCACCTCCCCGCGAGGAAGAGGCAGGAAGGGAGGGAGGAGGGGGCGGATGGGGAGGAGGAGGAGGGGGAGGAGGAGGAGGAGGAGGAAGGGAGGACAGCATGAAAAAGACGGAACTGAGGAGAGGTGGAGATAGAGGAGGAGGAGGAGGAGGAGGAGGAGGAGGAGGAGGAGGAGGAGGAGGAGGAAAATTCGGGAGAATTCGGTGACGGCGATGTCGAGGATCGCGCGACGAGCGAGCGATGGCGCCACTAAGGCCTCGAGACATCCCGCGACCTAGTGTGGCAGAGATCTGCCCTGCTTTCCACGTGAAATAACCCACTTACCTTTTTTGGTTGGGTGTTTACACTCTTCGGAAAGCCAAACTACTGCATCAGGTGGGTGGGATGAGCAGTTCTAGTGCCTGCGCGGGTGCCTGCGCGGGTGGCTTCGCCTCTCGTCTTTCCAGAGAGGCTTCACTACATTGCTCTAGACAGCGATCGACTACAACTACTCCAGCGTGCCTACTCATCTGTTCGTTACATCTGCTACACTGCCATCCTCATCGGGAGCGGGAGAGGAGGTGAGGGCTAGAAGCGAGGGCGGCGCTCAGCTCACTGTTTGCCTGCTTACGCTGCTACTGTGTCTTCTCTTCTTCTGAAACCATGCTCTGGTTGGGAAAAATGAGGAACATGGTGGGAGCACCAGGGAAGACGGCAGGCCTGTTTGAGTATCGCCGTCTGTGAGCTGGTAATCCAAAGAAGTGGATGGGGACGAACCCGAAGAGCACAAGAGCTCCTCATCTCCACTTCCGAACTGAAAAGCATGTGACAGGGGCCTTGTTCATAGCGAGCGCTCTCCTCACCTAACACCTGCGGGCGCGAAAAAAACAAGGGCAACGCTACTGAGAGATCGGATGAAGCAGGCCCTTTTCCAGAAGGAGCTTCACGACCTGCCTCTGTACACAGGCGCACGCCGACACGCCACCGAAAACTGGATGGAGGGCAGGATGACTGGAGTCAGCGCCTGCTGGGAAGGAGGCAGCACGAGTTGGAGAAGCAAGATTGGGCGCAGCAGGATCGCAGCATTATGTTGGCCACGCTATGGAGAGAGAGAGAGAGAGAAAAAAAAAAAAAGAAGCGAGAGATAGAGAGAAAGAAATAGAGAGATAACGAGAGAGAGAGAGAGATGGAGCGAGAGCGAGAGAGGGGGGGGACGAGCCATACAGACACGCCTATAGTGTATATATATACGTATGGATCGGTCCCCTTGGTTAAAGGTAGACGTAACTATATGTGAATGTGTACCTGAACACCTACATACATCCATACATACAAACGCACGTACACGCACACTTACACACATGCATACATGCATACATGCATGCAATACTGGCACATACATGCGTTATGCCGACATATATGTATGGTTGCACGCATGCCTGCATGCACGTATATATGTGTGTATGCATGTGCGTATGCACATGTACATGCGTGCATGTATGTATACAAATATATATGTGTTGGTGTGTGACTGTGTGTATGTAGGTGTGTATGCGTGTATGGATGTGCCTGAATGTACGTATGTATGTGCATGCATGTATGTATACATGAATGTATGTGTGCATGTATGCATGTATGTGTGTATGTGTGTATGTATGTGTGTATGTGTGTATGAATGTATGTATGTGTGTATGTATGTATGTATGTAAATATGTATGTATGTATGTATGTATGTATGTATGTATGTATGCATGTATGTGTGTATGTGTGTATGTATGGATGCATGTATGTATGTATGTATGTATGCATGCATGCAGCCATGCATGTATGCTTGCATGTATATAGTTATGTATGTAGGTCAGGTCTGCCTGCGGGCATGCACGTATGTAATGTGTGTATGTCTGTACGCATGCATGTATGAATACATGTATGTGAATATGTGTGCATAGTACGTATCAGGTGTGTATGTAGATTTGGTAGGCCTGGTTATATGTATAACCATGAACCAACCATACATCGTATATGACACATGCCTGCATGTGTATACATGATGTAGACCTGTATGTAGACATAACTATAGTTAGAACATGTGAGAGAAAAAAGAACCAGAGAGGGATAGGAGAGAGTGCATGGCATGTACATATACATGTTTGTGAGTATGCATATGTATGAATGTATACATGTATATCGATTTGTAGTTATAGGAGCACATAAATGTATACATGTAGGTGCGCGTGTGCATGTATCGATGTGCGCATGTAAACAGTTATCCGATGCGCACTAGAACCATGTGCGCGCTTGGCGCTCGATTTGGCTCTAGTCCGAGTCGCCTCCGCAGTCGCCGTCAGTGAACACTGGATCAATTCCGCGAGATGTGAACTCGAGTTGGTGCCCGCTTGCCCTGACTTGAGCTCAGGGCCGCCACTGCGAGGCCGAAGGATGGGCCCAAGGCCCAGAGAACTCCAGGCGTGGCGACGAGATGCTCCCTGAGGACCCAGAGGTGCAGAGACGCCTGTGCTCAAGGAGCGCCCCGCGCGCCAGGCTTACGATGCCGCGTCTACGCGCTGGTACGAGCCCAGTGCGACGACGGCAGCTGGGGAGCCACTCGGGGCACGGTGAGGCTTTGTCAGGGCAGCGTTGGAGCTTCGTCAGGGGCTGTGCAGACGTCCACCTGGGATGTCATGGTCCCTTTGGGCTACTTGTAGCTTCTTTGGCGGCCGCTCGGAAGCTGCTTGGGGGTCGGTTCGGGTGCCTCATCTTCTCTCCAACCTCCTGCCTTCGTCCTCCGTCCCGTCCTCCACATCACCCATTATCCCATTATCCTTCTCCTCTCCTCGATTCAAGCGGTGTTCCCAAAGAAACGTCTGGGCACGTCGATTCGGATTATCCCCGAGCGGGCTCCAAAAGCTTCGACTCGAAGGTTAGGCACCACCACCGGGGAGCTACGAGTGTCTGCCCTTGCCCTCTAAGTCCTGCCTTCCTTCTCCTTCCCCTCATTCCCGTTGCCTGTTGTCCTCCTCCTGCTCCTCCTCCTCCTCCTCCTCCTCCTCATCTCGATTCGAAGCGGTTGTCGGGGGCGTCTAAGAGGGGGGAGGGGGCGCAAATCATGGCCGACAGCATGTGCGCGGCCAGGCCCAAGAGGGGGGGTGGGCCAGGGACGCATTGAAATAAGAAGAGGCGCCATGAAATCTCGAGAGATATCATAGCCCCCGCCATGATATCCACCCCCCTCTCTGCCGCCCCCGAGGCTGTCCCAGAGAGGCAGAGGCTTCTGGGAACATAGATCCCGAGGGTCCCCGAGGCAGCGCGTCGCTCGGCAAAAGACCACGGATGAGGGCCCAGAGCAAAAGCGTTCACTGGGGAATGTGGGGGGACATGTTTGGGTGATGTTGCGGGCGGGCGGCTTCCCCTCCTCCTACCTTGCACGGTCGCTTTCGCATGTCTTTCCTCCTCCTACCGCCGGTCCATTTGCGCATTCCGCTGCCCGGACCGCCTGAGCGCGCGTGCGGACAGCCTCTGCCACGCTGCGACGAAAAAACGTTGGGCTGGGCTTCCTGAGAGCTTCTGGGGACCTTTACCCTTGTTATCGGAGCCATTTTGGGCTATCGAAGGCCCTGTGGACATCTCTTCTGAGATTGAGAGACTGGGGAGATCTCGAAGTCATTGTGTGCTTTCCCGGAGGCCCTGAACACCAAAAGGGTGATAAGGCCAACAATGAACAACTTGAAATGTGACAATCCTTGGACCTCGAAGAGTTCGGTCATTGGGGAGCAAGCTTGAAGAGTTCCCCTCCCGCATACAGCCATTCCGAGGCCGTCTTGGAGCCTCTCGGACGCACGCATGGGGGGCCTTGTGGAAGGTACTTCGCGCCCCTCTGGGGGGCAATATTGGAAGTATCTCCGGGCCATGTTGGGGCTGTAGTGAGACGTCTCGGGGCATTTTGGGCCAATCTTGGGGCCGTCTTGGGCCATGTGGGTGAAACCGCCACCCTCTTAACAAGCACCTCGACAAGCGAAGCCTTTTTAGCAAACGTAGCTGAGGAAATAATCAAGCAGGGCTGGGATGTTGAGTAAACGTTCGGGCCTGCATTGTAAAAACAAGTCATGGATGGGGGTCGGGGTGTGAACAACGGTGCGGTGATAGACCGTGCGGTGACCTCGAACTCCCTGCAGACCTCATCGTACGGTCCGTCACCGGTTATTGGTACTTGGAGGCCCGAGTCTCCAGAGGCATCCTCGGAGAACGCCCCGAGTCCCAAGACTGCGCGGCCACCTTGAGTCACCACTGACTGACCCGACGATGCCGTCACGGCTCCATCCTGGGACTTCGGACCTCAGCAGGACGACCAGGCATCCGATCGGGGAATCGGATCGGGGTGCGCGTCGGATCGGGCCGCGTCGGCACGGAGCTGGAATCCGATCGGGTGGGCCGCGCCGGGGGGCACAAAGGCGACGTGCAGGCATCGGGGCCGTGTCGGATCGTCGGGACATCGGAATCGAATCGGATGTGGCGGGCCGCAAGCCATCTCGAATCGGATCGATCGGATTGAAATGGACCCTGTCTCAGGCACTGGCGGAGCCGGCGGAAGAGGAGGAGGACGACGACACTGACGAGGAAGTGGAGCGGAAGCCGCAAGAGAGCAGAGGAGGGTGAAGATGAGAGGGCAGGGGGGGTGAGAGAGGGGAGGGAGCTGTGAGCAAGTGGGCGCAGCGAAAACGCATGGCGGGCACGGGCTCACCACGTCGATCGCTTCGACCGGAGAGGTGGCATCCAGTGCTGCGTGCACCTAAGGTTCTAGTAGTGGAAGTATTGCTGTACCATTGTCTGCATCCAGCCTATCACTGCACCCATAAGGGAGCCAGCCAGGGCAGAAGTTCACCCGACTGCAAGCTGATAAAGAGAGGGACCATAGTCGATGCCAGCCGCGATGTTCCACGCACATCAAAAGGCGCCGACACGTGACCGTTAGAAGGCACCTCGTGACACACACACACACACACAACCCTCAGAACAAACATGATTAGCACGAATCGTGAGGATAGGGTCAACGCGATGGAGACGAAGACGAACAAGGCTCGCAGAAATGACCCGCGCTCACTCGAGGAGGAGACACCTTCTCTCAACTGGCTACACACATGGCGGCAATGATCTGGAGAAGTGCGACAGGCCAACAAAGCGCACGGGCGATAAGAGGCCTCAAACACCGGACTCGGCAGCGCCACGGCGCTCACTACATCGTCGCAGCTCCTCCGCACGCCGATCACCGCAGGTCGCACGTGATTTTAATTCGGTCTAGGTGGTCTGTGGGCCATGGAACTGCTGTGCATGTTCATTCCATGCAAGAGTGGCCCTAGGCAAGGTTCACCTTCGGTGAGCGGCTTGGCGATCATTGCGCGCGCTGCGGCAATAGCAGCCTGCGTGCTTACGAGGCTCCGCGAAGGATGCAAGTGGAGGTCTCTGGAAACGCACAAGCATTCGAAGATATCTAAACGCTTCATTCCCCCCCCCCTCGCCCTCCATCGTTCTTTTATGTGCATGCGTATACATGCGCGTGTGCGCGAGTGTGTGTGTGTGTGCGCGCACACATGCGTACTAACATGTGCATACTCACATTTACGCATATGTATACAGCCTCCCTCTCGTTGTTCAAACAGACGTCACAGTAGGGCGGACGGGGCGTTTCACCTGGGTCTTCAACTCATGGCCCTGGAACTTGACATCATCAAGGATGGAAGAGCTCTTTCGACATGTAGCTCTCACCCAGGCGCGACCTAACTGCTTCCAGCAGTTAGGACAATTGAGGTCGGATGGCTTCCAACATGTGTTCAAATCTTCGCCGCGCACATTCCTCTTGAAAGCTTCCAACAACTAGTCGGGTGGAGGTCGAGTTGTTTTCAGCATGCGGATCTCGCCTCAGCGCTGGGCACATTCGTCTCGAAAGCTTACAGAAGCTAGAGCATTGCAAGGCAGGAAACTGTCATAATGTTGCTCGCAACCTAGCGATGCACACAGTCGTTTGAGGACGGGGAGGGGGAGGAGATGGAGCAGGAGGAGGAGGAGCAGGAGTACTTCGGTGGAGAAGGAGGAGGAAGAGATGCAATGAAGGGATATAATCGAGAAGGCGGTGAAAGGAGGAGGGGGAGAAGAAGGTGAATCAATTTTTTTTCATAGAATCACTGGTAGCCTCCCCAGACGCACCGTGCCGGGAGGGGGGGGGAAACAAAAAAAAAACTGAGGTGAGCTGCGAGTTCCCGCGCCCATCCTGCACGTACCAATGGCTCTGGTGCAGCGACAGAAGCACATCGCCACGCGGTGGACAGCAGCAGCAAAAGCAGAAAGAGAAGGGCTGGCAGCAGGGAGGAAGGGAGCAGCAGCAGGGGACGGGAGGCAAAGAACCGCCGGCTAGTGCAGAATGCTAGCGACAAGAACTATAAGGAAGCACGGATCGTCTGCCCCGCAGGAGACCACGGCAGCGCTCCAGGGTGGCAAGGGCCACCAAAGCTTGAAAGGCACGTGCCCATGCGCAGGAGGAGGAGGAGGAGGAGGAAGGGACCAAGGAGACAGTGACGCAGCGCAGAAAGGAAATGCAGGGCGAACATAGAGTATATTCACTAAAGGTCCCCGCGCCCATCGCCGGACCAGACCGCCGAAGAGCAGCGACCGCCAAAGCCAGTGTGCGGCACCCAGCGGGCGCGGCGTACTAGATCGAGCGGACGATTGCGAGCCGGCAGGCCCCCACATGCAAACGGCGCAACAAGCTAATTGACGGAGCACGTGCAAGGAGGAGGAGCGGGGAGGGGGAAGGATTGGGAGAATAGGTTGTAATACAGGCCGACAGCGCTCACTGGTTCACTCCTCCCCGCCAAGCTCCACAACGTCGTACTTCCCTGGCGCCTCGAGTGGAACGAGCCAGACGTTCCTGCATGGCGCCAGAGCCCCCAGCTGGTCGATCCAGGAGTCAGCGAACTGGTTGGCACGGGAGTCGGCGAGCATCTCGGCGCGGGGGTCGACGAGCTGGTCGGATCGTAAGTCGGCGAGCCACTCGGCGCGAGAGTCGGCGAGTTGGTCGGCGAGGGAGTCGGTGAGCTGGTCGGCGCGGGAGTCGACGAGCTGGTCGGCGCTGGAGTCGGTGAGCTGGCCGCACTGGAAGTCAGTGAGCTGGACGGCGCGGGAGTCGGCGAGCTGGTCGGCGCGGGAGTCGGTGAGCTGGTCGATGCGGGAGCCACCAAGCTGGTCGATGCGGGAGTCGGTGAGCTGGTCGGCGCGGGAGTCGGCCAGCCCTTCGGTGCGAGTCGGCGAATTGGTCGGCTCGGGAGCCGGCGAGCTTGTCGATGCCGGAGTCGATGAGCTGGTCGGTGCGGGAGTCGGTGATCTGGTCGGCGCGGGAGTCGGCGAGCTAGTCGGCGCTGGAGTTGGTGAGCTGGTCGGCGCGGGGGCCGCCAAGCTGGTCGGTGTGGGAGTCGGTGAGCGTCGGTGTGGGAGTCGGTGAGCGGCGTGTCGCTAAATCCCTGGCGGCCTCGTTTTTGAGAAACGCCCAGGGTGGCACATTCTGCTGCGCTGGTCGCTACAGGAGTCCTCGACACCGGTTCGGAGATGGTGTGGTGGCCGGCGCGGGGGTCGGTGAGCTGGTCGGTGCAGGAGCCGCCCAGCCGGTCGATGCAGGAGTCAGCGAACTGGTCGACGCGGGAGTCGGCGAGCCACTCGGCGCGAGAGTCGGCGAGCTGGTCGGCTCGTAAGTCGGCGAGCCACTCGGCACGGGAGTTGGCGAACTGGTCGGTGTGGGAGTCGGTGAGCTAGTCGGCGCAGGAGTTGGTGAGTTCCCGAATGGCAGGCGTCAAAGCCGGCGTCGGAGCTGGCGTAGGTGCCCAAGCCGGCGTCGAAGCTGGCGCTGTACCGGCCCATCTACGCTGTTCGGCGTGCCGGCCCATCCGCCATCGCAAGGCGGCGGGGCCCTGGCAGATCCAAAGCACTCTGTAGAAATGGTAAAAACGTCCTGCATTCCAACCTCCTGGTCCAAGCGGCCTGAGACAAACAGCACGTTGTCCACGAAGACGACGGCGAAGATGTGCTGCTGCTGGATGCATTGCTGCTGTTGCGAAGGGTGTTGCTGATTGCGCTGTTGCTGCAAATCCAAGTCGCTGGCCACGGCGCCGTCGCCGGTGTCGGCGTCGGTGCCGACGTCTATGCATGTAGGCGTCGGTGCTGGCGACGGCGCTGGCACATGTGCCGGCGCCGGTGCCGGGGTCGGTGCCGACGTCGGTGCCGGCGTCGGTGCTGGCGATAGCGCTGGCGTATAGGCGCTGGCGTCGGTGCAGGATTTGTGGTGGGGGGCAGGATTTGCCCTCCCCAGTTTCGGCCATACTGTCAGGACAAATATTCTCATAAGCACTGGGCACGACAGGCCTTCTGCCGCAGCGCCACGCGGTGTGGATTGTGCGAAAGGGGCAAGATTTGTCCGTCCCGTCGTGCCCTCTTGCGCAAATTACCTCGCACTCTGGCGTGTCTCGGAATACCCGCGTAGCCTTTGAACAATGCCTTTCAGAATAACGGTCCGGACGCCCAGAGTAACGGTCTGAACAATGCCTTCCAGAGTAACGGGGGCGGAGAAGGTGAAGGAGGAAGGGGAGGGGAAGGATTTCTTCTGCGAGCCAGCGTGCAAGACCCAGGCGCCACAGTCGGCTTAGACGGAAGAGGCACTGCACTGGACAGCTCCCACACCTGGATGCGTGCGAACAAAGCTTGAATGCTAGGCGTCTGGGCCAGGGACTCCAGGCCTGCGGCAGGCCTTGCCATTTAGGGCGGGGGAGGGGCGGCTGCAGCGTAACAAAGGTAAGTAGGGGCCCGCGGCGGGACGACGGAGAAACGCGGGCGTCGTCCACCCCGTAACGTGGGTGCGTGGCTGACATGAGGCGAGGCAACGTGGTCTTAGCTCCTGGCAGCGTCCGACTCTGACACGCTTGCCCAAGGTTGAAACAGCGGCGGGCCGTGCAGGACCCACCAGTCGAGCAGAAACAAATGACCGATTCTGTAGCTCCTCGGGAGACGGTCGCGCTGGCCAACGCATGGCCTTTGGTGAAATCGTATGCACCTTTCCATGTAGTACCGGGGCCTTTGCAACCAACCGCAGGACAGGCTTCTGGGCCGCTCCAAACATGGAAGCACCTCAAGCACCTGGCTCGGTTCTCCGCCAGAAACTCCCAATGGTGCCAGGCCTGAAGAACTTAAACCTAGGCCCCTGGGTACAACTCTCGAAAACACACCAAACATTGGCCGTGACACGGGCTGCAAACGCTAACTTCTCAACATCCGATTTAACAAAGACCACTTCGAATTCGGAAGGTCGAGGGTTGAGGAGCAGGGCTTGCTTAGCTAAGGTGTCGGCTTTGAAGTTGCCCATGCCGGTCCCCCTCTCGGGCCCAGGGAGGCGATCGAAGACCTCGTGAAACGTGTGAGCAGTAGTGTGCTGCACCTGGTTCACATGCTCATGCAGAAGCCCCTGCCAACGCAGCGGCGCTTCTCAAACACTTGATGCTGGGGAAGCGTCTGGCGCAACATCTCGGCTGCCCGACATAAACGGGGAGAACAGCCACCGCCTGATGCTCAGCGGCCAACGGTGTCTGCTGGAGCACGTCCAAGACAACTTCTTTAGCATTGGCAGCAAGTCGCTCGCCTTCGCCTAAGAAGCCCCGGCAGAAGCAGCGCGAGAAAACTCACGCATAGCGTGGCGCACACACACACACACACACGCACACACACCCGCACCCGCACCCGCACACACACACACACACACACACACACACACACACACACACACACACACACACACACACACACACACACACACGCGCGCGCGCACACACACACGTGTCAAGATCGCAACTCCATGGGCGCCCCGCGGGATAGGTTTACCTTGCGAGTCGCACAGGGCTGGGCCGGGGTCGTCGTTGAGGGCAGGGCGCGCGGACTCTGAGCGGTCCCAGTGTAGCTCGCCCCAAAAACAACGGCATTGGCCATTAGCAGCCTCTTCCAGCCACTCTCGGTCGTCGCCAGCGGCATCCTCGCGAGCCTGAACTGCCTCGGGGTGCCCGCAGCGCCGCTCTCGATGCTTGACGCTGTCTGGCTGCCCGCGCAAAAGGCACATGCCGTTGCAATCGCGCCCTGCAGCTCGCGCCCGAACGCGGACCCAAACGCCCCCGCAAAAACGCGCGGCGGCCATGCAAACATCACTCGGGGCAAAGCCTTTTTAGCTTTAAGCCCCAGGACCTTGGAGACAAGATCCACGCGCGCACGGGTCCCTCAGAAAGCAGGAAATGTTTGGTCGATCTGTCTCCCGCGATGTCTTTGCGCAGCCAGCTACAACATCAGTCAGATTATTGCTGGGGGCTTGGAAGCGAGGCGGACTTGGAAGCGAGGCGAGCAATGCGTCTTTCCTCGTCTTCCCAAATGAGCGCCGAGCTAGACTTCCAGCTGACCCACTGGAGAGACACATGCATTCCGCGGGCGGGGCCCTCTGGAGCTCTTCCACCCAGTCCCTTTTCCAAACGGAACCACGTCCGACAAATCTCTCTGGCTCTGCACAAGGAGGTCTCGGCGGTGGCGAGGGCGGCCTACGCGGCGCGGGCCCGGTGCAAGGCCGGCGCCGCCCCCGCCCTCCAGATGGGGTCGCCGCAGGGCAAGCGTAGCACGAAACGAGAACCCTTTGCGGCCGGGTGGCTCGCGCGAAACAGAAACTCTCCACGCGAGCCTTGTTCCGCAATTGCCCGCGCCCACAATGGCCGGCCCATGCGAAATTGCAGACGCCGCCCCCGTTAATCTAGCCGATGCGACCTCTTTGGCGGGGGCCGGAGCTCTGGTGCCTGTCTTGACTCTGAGCCTTCTGCGCGCGCTCTAGAACCTTCGCTTGCGCGCCCGCGACGCGCCCCCAGAAGATCGACTCTGCCCCGCCGCCAGGTCCGAGCCGAGGCCAGCCGCGCCCGTCGCGGCGGCGCCCGCCGCGCCGCCCAGCCGCTCGCCGAGCCCCGGAGCAGTTGTCAGCGAACTGGCGGGAGCCGCGAGCTTCTTAGCCCGCGGCCGCGCTCGCAAGTCATCGCGAAAGATGGCATGCATAGCAGCTGTTGCCAACGACATCGCATGTGAAACCTGGGCCTCGCGCTCGCCCTCGGCCCGCCGGCAATCGTCGTCGACGCGCAACGAGACGGCAGCGCGAGGAAAGACAGCCGAGAGACGATCGAAGGCCTCGCGGATGTCAGCTCTGACGCGCAGATCGTTGGCGACGTCTCCCGCGGGGGGCCTCGACTGGGCCAAGTAGCGACGGGGCCCGCGTTCCGCGCTCAATCTATGAAACCCGGGGGCACGCCAAAAATTGCGGTCGGTCTCAACGATAACTTCGTCGAGACCGCGACGCGCCCCCTCGGTTGGCCCGCGCGCAGCTCGCCCCCCCGCCGCCGCCCCCCCCCCCCCCTTCAACGCTGTCGCGCGCCATTCGCCCCGTGAGTCCTGATTGCGCGTGAAGACGCGCTTCCTGGCTCGCCCAGGGTCGCCCCCCCGAGACTCGCAGTGCTCGCGCGCGCCCTGCGCCCAGTCCTGAACGCAGATGGGAGACCGCTGGGGCGTGAGTCCTCGATCGAGCCCGGGCGACGGCAGCGCCCGACCTGGCGCGCGCCCTCGCCCGGGCGCGGCAGCGGAATCATGGCCTGCACTTGTTGATGGGCCTGCTGCGCCCGCAGATCACGCTCGTCGGCGCCCCGGTCAATGTCGCGCATTTCAGGGGGGCGGGGGCGACGCCGGCCCGCGCGGCGAGCTACTGGGCCCACGGGGCCCACCGCCAACTAACCGCGGCAGCGCCAGCGCCGTTTGGGGGGGGATGGATGAACCCCTTCTTCATTGAGGCCTTCATGCTTCCATGGGGGCCCCATGAAACATGTCATGCTCAACCTCCAACCTGTTCGCGAACACTTCCCGAGCCTTACAGGGGAGTTCCCATGCAAAACCAACGGGTTGCTCAAGGGCCGCCATGGCCGCGCGCTCAGCCAGGCCCCATCGGGGCCAGTCCCGGGGCGAGGCGCGGGGCCCGGGGGCCGCCCCAGGGGCAGACGTTCGCGACTGCGGCGCGCAAGTTTATACACGCTGATAGCTCGCCCCCGAAGCGCCAGGAGCGACAGGGCGGCGGGGTCGGCCCGCCCACTGCAGAGCGCGCATGACTTCCTCGGCGGCTTTCGAGAGAGCCGCGATGCACAGAGGGGCATCGTCAGCAGAGGAGACGCCAGTGCCGGCGCACGTCTCGCCCGGCAGCACCAAGAGAAAGAACGTCGCTAAGGCACCTTGCCAAACCACTGGCCTCAAGGGGCGCCGGCGACTAGTTCCAGTCCCCGCCGCGCTGGCACCTGCGACCGGACTTCGAAGCCGCCCCCATCTTACTGAGACGCGAGCAGATGTGTTCGCAGAGCACCGTCCCAGACACAAGAGACACGCGAGTGCAATCGCGAGAATGGGCCATGAGGGTCCATCAACGCGCGCTCTGGAAAGGACAACGACGCCTCGCCCAACGCCGGGCCATCGGAGCCAGACGCGGCCCCTCACGAGGACCGCATTGCCCCACTTGGGGCGCCCATTTGTGCCCGGCACCGAAAGGGGCGCCAGCGCCTCCCCATCCTAACTTGGAAACAGTCGCGCGCCCCCCCCGAGGCGGTCCGCATTGGCGCCAATTACATAAAATTGATTACTCCGACGGAAAGACCCCGCATGAAAATCCTTTCGGCCAATCTGGAAATAAGCTTCACCGTCGTCCTCGCGATTAGTGAGGTGCCCTTTATTGTTCTCTGCGTCATTATCATTATCGCCCTGGCGCGGGGCCCTCACCCGCTCCCCGAGTTGCCCTTGCCTCGCCCTCCTGCTGTTAGTTTCGTCACCCACAACCCCCTCTCCTGTCTATTGCAAGAGCGCGCGCGCCGATTTTCCTCGACGCCGTCGCCGCCTCGGCCAGCGCGGGCGCATTCCCGAATGGCCGCGTCGCGCGGCCGTTGGGGCAACCCCGCGGGCCAGGCCGTTAGGGCAACCGCGCGAGCCGCTGGGGCGCGGGAGCAAGCCGCCGGGACAACCCCGCAGGCACTGAGCTAGTCACGGCCGCGCTCAGGCGGTTACCGCCCACGGCCCGGGCGCAAGGGTTCCCCCCTGCGCCTGGCCGCCGTCGTCGCCCTCACCTCCTGTTCCCCCTTTTCCCCCTCGCATGATGGGTCGGGCGAATCGCCCTCTGAAGACCGCATCGGGGGGGGGTCCCGCCTGAGACTTCTTTGCAGTTCACTCACATACGAGGCCCCCCGCCGGATACTTCCCCCATATTCAGCGACGACAGTTACACGGGTGAGGATGACCCGCCCCGCTCATAATAAAAACATGAAGCGCGAGCCCGATAGGGAGAGTGCTCCCGCCCGAGACTTCTTCAAAAACATTATCTGCGAGCCCGATAAGGAAGGGGGTCCAGCCTGAGACTTCCTCGCAGTTCACTCAGAGACGAGGCCCTCGCCTGATACTTCCCTATATTCAGGCCTCAGGAGCCAAAAAAAAGACGACAGTTGCACGGGCGAGGATGACCCGCTCGGACTAAACCACAAAATGCGGGCGCCATAGGGCGAAGGCCCCCGCCTGAGACTTCCTCGCAAGTCACTAACAGACAGAGGAGCCTCCCGCTTGAAATTCCGTCCAAAGTCAACCCTGAGAGACCCAAAAGTGACGACAGCTACAAAGGTGAGGATGACCGGCTCGGATTAAACACATGAAATGCGGGCCCCATAGGGAGGAGGCCCCCGCTCAGGACTTCCTCGCAATTTACTTACAGACGCGGCTCCCCGCCTGATACTTCCTCCATGCTGAGGCCTTAGGAACCCAACAGCGACGACAGTTAAAAGTTTGAGGATGACCCGCTCGGAATACAAACATGAAGCGCGGGCCCCATGGGAAAGGGCTCCCGCCTGAGACTTCCTCACAGCTTACTCACAGAAGACCCTCCCGCTCGAGACCTCCTCCATACTCAGGCCTCAGGAGCCCAAAAGTGTCGACGTTTACAGGTTTGAGGACGACCCAATCGGATTAAACACATAACATGCGGGCCCCATAGGGAGAGGGCTCACGCCTGAGACTTCCTCGCAATTCACTCACAGACGCGGCCCCCCGCCCAATACTTCCCCCATATTCACGCCTCAGGAGCCCAAGAGTGTCAACAATTACACAGGCGAGGATGACCCGCTCGGATCAAACACGTGATGTGCGGGCCCCATAGGGAGATGGCTCACGCCTGGAACTTCCTCGCAATTCACTCGCAGACGAGACTCCCGCCTGATACTTCGCCATATTCAGGCCTCAGGAGCCCAAAAGTGACGACAATTACAAGTTTGAGGGAGGATGACCGGCTCGGATTAGAAGCATGAAGTGCGAGCCCCATAGAGAGGGGGTTCCCGCTTGAGACTTCCTCGCAATTTACTCACAGACGACGCTCCCGCTCGAGAACTCCTCCGTATTCAGGCTAGGGGGTGAGTGGAGACGAAGTGATGAACGAGCGAGGGATGATGATGATGATGATGATGATGATGATGATGATGATGGATGGCTGATGCTGATGGTGACCGATGGTAAGTGACTGAATATGATGATGATGGCGGCGGTGACGATGATGACCAATGGTGATGATGACCAATGGCGGGGTGAATGCGTGAGCGAGGCGGAGAGTGGGAGGGAGGTGAGGCTCCTGCGCGGAGGGTGTCCAGAGAAAACGAGATACCCACTTTGGATGTAGGAAAAAACCCTATCAGTGGATGGTTTCCACACTAGTGATATGGATATTGAGACCTGTTGTGAGATCGATAGTGAGACCGATCGTGGGATCAAAAGTGGGACAATAGTAAAGTCGATCTTGACACTGGCAGTGAAGTCGATTCAGTGAGGTCGATAGTGAGATCGATCGTGAGATCGCTCGTGAGATCCACAATGACATTGATTGTGAGATCGTTAGTGGGATCGATGGTGAAATCCACTTGCGAAACGATAGAAAAGGTGGGTAATGAGATCGGTGGTGAGACCGATCGATACAAAAATCGAGCAGAAACCCAAGGACCCAGAAACCCGGGAATCTCGCCGCCCACCGAAATCGGCCCAGAACCAGCAACCCGGAACCAGGGAACAGGGGAACCGGAAACCGGGAACCCAGCCGCCCACCGAAATCGACCAGGCACTTTCGCAGCGTCAGCTGGCACCCCATCACTGCAAGCGCTGATGGGGGAATACCCGAATGAAGCCAACCTACCCCTCAATGTCCCACAGGGGTTCCCGCTATAGGTGCCAATACCTTCTCCACTGCTGAGGAACCCCTCGCAGTCGGGGTCGGGACGAGGAGGAGGAAGAGGGGGTCTGGACGCGCGGTGCTGAGCAAGAGGCACCCCGCAACACAACAGCAGCAGGGGGCTACCCTCGGTTCTGTCATTCGAAAGGAGTGCCGCAAACTGCCCACCGACGGCCCTCTGGTCGATGCGGTTGGCCTCCCAGTGCAAAGATCGAGCTCATCATCGTTGTCGGAGACTGGAGCGGGGATACCTGCTGCACCTGGTGCCACAGCCCCTGCCTCCACTGCTGAAGGTGCTTCACCATCATTACCAGCACGAGAAGCAAACCTGCCGCCGATATCGTCGCCCATGGATTCGCCAATGTGCACAGGGCGACTGGGCAGCTCTTGGTCTTGGCTGCTGGTGCGCTGCGACTTACTGATCATCGGTGGCTTGGGCCTTCTGGAAGATGTCACTTTTGAGTCGGCCTCCTAAGTTGAATGAACCATCACCAAGAACGTCGTCCAAGTAGATATCCAATGTTGGTGCTACTAAGAAAAGCTAGATGGAGCGTGTCGACCAACGCCTTGTTTACTGATCGACCTCTTTCTGGACAGCGATCTGCTGGGCCACAGAGCTGACAGCTTCCTCCTGACATTGGCGTAACACCTCATGTTGGGGCACGATTTGCTGGACAACGTGAATACAGTACGCTTAGTTTCGGTACGGCCCAGACGATGGCCTTCATTAGTAGGTTGGGTAGGCGCTGGCTTGAGCGCTCACAGGTGCCAGCGAACGTTCTGAACTCGACTCTCAAGCTATTTCTTCGCCTGATCCACACCCTGAAGCGTCTACACGGCTGAAAACGGTTTGCTCGACCTCTTTGAGCTTCGCCCCCAAGACGTGTTCCTCCTTATCCTGCTCGCTGCCGCCACCAGCTTCACCACCGCCAGTAGGCCCACCACCACTCCCACCACCTTGCGAACTGGAGATGTGGGCCACCAGCTTGTTGTGCTTCTTCTGTAAATGATCGAGTCTCTGCTGCGAATGTACCCATGGCCTGGACGGCGCCCATCCCCCAATAAAGCGCGAGGAGCAGGCGGCTGCCGAGAAGAAGGCCACGAAGACGCCGAGTTTAGACTCGGACGGGCTGCGCGTGCGATGTGTGCGGAGGCTGGGCGTCCACACCTGCATGTGAGCCGCGATGCCTACTTGGTGTTGATACCACGGCCGCTGCACGACCAGTGCGGTGTGCGAGGTCCTGGCAGAGCCATCAGCCATGCGTAGATCCTCGGGACAGGGGTCGATGCGAGAACGAAAGATACTTCTGCGGGAGCTCACTGGAAACGCGAGGGCTGAGATCCCTCAAACTGGAAACCAAAAAAGAACCGCTGCCGCTCTGAAGACGTCTGTGAAGAGCACCACCAGAGCCAGAACGGGGGAGGAGAAGGAGGAGGAGGAGGAGAAGGAGGAGGATATAAAGCAGGAGGAGGTGGAGAAGGGAGAGGAGGGGGACGAGGATGGGCGAGCAATGGAGGGCAGCGCGGTCCCGTGCCCCTCCGCCGCGGGGTGAGCGATGAGCGATGAGCGGATCCGAGAACGGGGCGAGTCGGCTCGCGGCGGCCGCCAAGCAGGGAGGCGAGAGGAGGCGGACAGGAAGAGCAGGAGTCGGGAACGGCGGGAAGGTCTTGCTCAAGAAGGGTGATTTCGACGGCTGCTGCGGCGCCTCGGGTCGAGCTGGGGGGCCTCAGGTCGGGCCACAGTGGTCCTCAGGTCTGGCGGAACCCAACCTTGTCCAACGAAACCTTCCGGCAGCCTCCGACAGGGGAAAGAACGGGGAGGGGGGAGGAAGGCTGGCCGGCTGGCCGGACACGGGACAAAGGGCGGCGGGCGGGGGGCCCAAGCCTTCGAGGCTCTGATGCATCAGAGCCTTGGAGCCCCTGACCAAACCTCTCGACCCCTTTCCTGGGACCCGCGGTTCGTCCCGTGCAGCTTCTAGACGGCCATGGGGTCCGAAACCTGCCCCTGGAGGACAAGAGTGAAGAAACATCTCAGACTCAGTATCTCGGAGTCTCTGCAGGTCTGCATGACGTCGCTCCGGCCAAGGGCCGAGGGCCACTCTGGTGGCCGTTCGGGACGATTCGGGCACCCCTGGAACGCCCTCGGCTAGGCGCATCTGCTGAAGAGCATCCCGAGGCAGGGAGGCAAGAACATCTCCCATAACCGAAGAAATAACAAAACGGCAAAACAAACGCTCTGCCTATCCTGTCATCTCCCTTCTCATCTTACAGTGGACACATACGATGAGAAATTCTGCCTTCAGAAAATATTGGGGCACAATCTTCGTCGGTCTTTGACGATCCTAGGTCCTAGGATGCCACATACCTACATTATGTGTTTATGTTTTTTGGTAAACAAAACACAAAACGATCGGGGGACCAGCTTAGATGGGGGGGACGACTACCTCGAATCGGCGATGCATCGCCGATAAATCGGCGATTGGCACACAGTAACTAACCCGGACAGTCCTTGGGGGGATAGGGCTATCGGGCTCCTATGGGCGATCAACGAGCGATTGGGGGTCGATGCATCCCCCCTGAGCCAGTCCCCCCCTCACGTTGTCCCTGAGTTCCTGGGGCCATCGGGGGGCAAGACATCTGTGTGGGGCGCCTTCTGGAAGGAACAAACAACGGCATAAGCATAAAGTCCCAAAGATCCGTGCGGATTTCTTGGGTCCGCGCTGGGCCCCTCCCTGGCGCGTGGAGCGTGCCAGGGGTGGAGAGGGAAGCGCCGCCAAGGGGGCCCAGCGCCGACCCAAGAAACCCACGCGGAGCTCCGAAAATTTAGAGTCGTGCATGCAGTTGTTCCTTCTTCGCGCACCTGCTGGCAGGCCCATGTCTGATTTGATGTGCCCACTGTGCGTGCAGCAAGTCGCTCCTGGCGCGCTGGAGGCGCCGCCGGCGGCCTCGCCGCTGGCCGCGCCGCCCGAGCCGTCCTGCGCGACAGGGCGGCCCCGCGCGTTTCGTCGGAGGCGCCCCACGGAGGCGCCCTCTGATGATGACACCCTCGCGGCAGAAGACCCTCACCAGCCTTACACAGTTGCCATGGGGGCCACGACTGGGGGGTCACGATTGGGGGGCCCTGGACAGGGATAGGGGTAAGAAAAATAAGAGGGATCTAATAGGGATAAAAGGGTGAAGGTCTATTGGGATATAGGGATGGAGATAAGGATAGGGACAAGCTACCCCAAGCCGCAAGCCGTGTCGCTCACTCCCATCCGCCCTCCCACTACACGAGCAGCACCCGAGTCTCAGCGCAGTCAGGGGCCACCGTCGACAACCAGGAACCGACGCAGACGCCAGCCAGGGGAACAGTAGTTCAAAGGAACGGGCCACGACGGCGGCGGCGGCAACGACAAACGGCGACGAGGGCGACGGCGGCCTGCGGGCGCAGAGGCGCAGGTGAAGGAGGACGAGGAGGAGGACGAGGAGGGGGAGTAGGACGCGGAGGAGCAGGAGGACGAGGAGGAGGACGAGGAGGGGGAGGTGGACGCGGAGACAAGCGCAAGAAGAAGCGTCGTCATCGACCACGGCTGGCGACCCCGCAGTCTCCTGCTCCTCTCGACGCCCTGCTCGCTGGGAGGATCAGCAGCGGCGACGGAGGGATCGGGAACAGCGGCAGCGGCAGCAGCAGAGGAATCGGACAGGCCGAGAGGGGAGGAGGACGAGGAGGAGGGTCGCTTGCGGGAACCTCGTACTTCCCACTCGCGAGGGGGGGACGGTCTCGGCCCGCTGGCCGCGCCGCGGCCCGGCGGGAGCCAGCAGCCATGACGGAACAACGGTCTCAGCACGGCGCGCTCCTCCAGCGTGGGAAGCCGAGCTCCTGGGCCAGACAGGCCCACCTCGCCCGCCATGCCAAGCAGAAGGCGGCCCGGCAGGCCGCAGAGGCCGAGCTGCACGAGCAGAAGGGTCGACACGCCGCAGGCAGAGCTTCGCGCATGGCGGAGCCGGTGGACTCATCACGGGCGGCCGCATCAGTGGCAGCACAAAGAGACACTCTGGGGACCACGCTGGATGCCAGCCTGGGGAGAATCCACATGCCAGAACCAGAGCGTGCGAGAAGCAACGGCAGAACCAGCGCTTGCGAGAAGCGGGGTGCATCCACCTGCCAGAACCAGAGAGTGCAAGAAACCACCCTCGTGACAAAAAACAAATGTCAGCCGCTATATGCGCGCGCCCATATGTGCGAGAAGTGCTGGCAATGCCAGCAGCCCTCAGCTACACACATGTGTGTGTGTGCCCGACTGTGCGAAAACAATCCGTGTGGCAGCTTGAAGAGGCGTGAGAGGCAGTAACCAGACGTCCTAAGCTGCAGGCGTGGGACCGCACGAGTGAAAAGAGGCGGCGGTGCCAGGGGACAAAACCCAGATGTCATCAGCCACAGAAGTGGGTCCCTGCGTGCGAGAGGGGTCAGCATTGGCAGCGGCCAGTGGCCAGGCGAAACGAAAAACAAACGCCATCAGCTACAGGCGCGGGCCCGCGTGTGCGAGAAGAGTTGGCAGTGACAGCGGTCAGTGGCGAGAGTGACCGACACCAAACATCATCAGCTACATGCACGAACTCGCACGGGCGAAAAGAGCTGGCGGTGTCGGATGCCGACGCCCTCGAGATGGCCAAATGTGCGCGCGAGGCCGTCCTCGCGAGGCGCCAGACAATCGCACGCAAAGTGCCAGACGCTATCAGCCACATGCGCGGGAACAGTGGCAGCAGACAGCGCGGCAGCGGAGCGAGAAGGGCCGGCAGTGGGGCGACAAAGGGAGGGCTTGCAGTGGAGCGAGAAGGGCCGGCAGTGGTGCGAGAAGGACTGTCAGTGGTGCGAGAAGGGCAGGCAGTGGTGCCACAAGGGCCAGCAGGTGTGGTACGAGAAGGGCAGTGGTGCGAGAAGGGCCAGCAGTGGCAGCAGCGTCAGTGGGTAGAGGTGGCAACACGAAACACGAACCCAACGTCATCGCTCACGACGGAGGGAACGCGCAGCATGAGCCTGACGCCATCAGCTACGGAGGCGGCACAGCGAAGCAAGAGCCCGATAATATCAGCTACAAGAGGGGTGTCGTGACGCATGAGCCCAATGCCATCAGCTACGAGAGGGTGACTCAGCTACAAGCTGGGGTCCGTACGAGCCCGACGCCATCAACAACGAGGGTGGTGCTGCAAAGCGCGAGCCTGGCGGCATCACCCGCGAGGGTGGAGACGCGAAGCACGAGCCGATGCCATCGGCTACGAGGGCGGCACAGCGAAATACAAGCCCGATACCATCAGCTACGAGGACGGAGGTAAGGCCAAGCGTGAACCCAGTGCCATCAGCTACGACGTTAGACGGCCAAGCGCGCACCGTTTCGAGTTGGACGCGGACGCCCTACAGCAAACGGTCGTCAACGATGATGCCGCAGGCGTGGCCTAATGGCTGCGAGACCTACCTGCCTGGCGTGACCTACTGGCTCCTGGTATCCTGCACCGATTCCCGGCGAATGTTTGCAGATTCGCTGTCGTCGTCATCGAACAAGGCCACCGAGATATCGCACACCTGCTCATCACCGAAAGGAAGAAGGCCCAGGCGATGAAGGAGGAAGCGGAGGAGAAGGATATGTCCGGCAACGACAAGGGATGACAGCGGCAACTCAGGAAAGGCAGTAGCAGCTCGAAAAAGACGGCAGTGGCAGCTCAGGGGCAGTGGCAGCCGGTGCGCTGTGCGAGAAGGGACGGCAGTGGGAGCTCGGCTGTGCGAGAATGGATGGCAATGGCGCTGTGTTGGGGGGACAGCAGGGGCTGGGCCGCACGAGGGTCACGACGAGCTCGAGGAGAGCGACGAGGAGCCCGAAGAGGAGAACTACGAGTCGGAGGCGGATGACGAGATGACGCCGGATGAGGCAGAGGAAGAGGAGTAGAGCTCAAAGACGCCATCAGCTACAGAGGGCTGCGGCGACAACCTGCGGAGTGGGAAGAACATGGTCTACGTGGAAGCCCAAGCTACCTCGTCGGCTGGCGCAAGCTCAAGGACCACATGAAGCAGGCGGGCACCGTGGGATTCTGCAGAGTGCTCACAATTGACTGGGCTGTCCACGGGAGATCGCTGGGGCACGGGCAAGTGCGCTCAGGCGGAGGCCAAGAAAGCCACAACCACCCCGGCAGAGACGGAGCTCAGGGGCCGAAGATCCTCGTGAGTATGTGGCCTGGCTCTGCGGGGCGTCATCTTCCATGCGCGTGAAGAGGGGTGGCGGGGCGTGTGAGGGGAGCCAGGCACTGCGACAAGCTGGGGGACCAGCGCGCGCGAGAACTGCTGGCAGTGGTGCGGGTGCGGGACTGGTGGCTTGGCGGGTGGAGCGTGGCCTCGGGCCGCGCAGCGTTCGCCTGGACAGTCAGGGACTGATGTCATAGCAGCGCGGAAGGAGGAGGAGGAGGAGGAGGAGGAGGAGGAGGAGGCGGAGGAGGAGGAGGAGGAGGAGGAGGAGGAAGAGGAGATCAAGAGTCTGGCCAAGACTACGACCGAGGCACGGTCGCTCTTCAGCACGGTAAAACTCCCGCAACTGAAGAAGGGAATGGAAGGACACGGAGCAGCGCCCACAGGAGTACAATAGTTTCGCAGGCTGGCGGGGGCCACCTTGGGAGTTTCAAAAGCAAGGGCCTGCCTGACGACAGGCCTCCACACCCAGCGCGACCACCCGTCCGAGGTCGACCCAGGGATCTACCTTAGGCTGCAGCTTTTCACGATGTGGTCTTTGGTCATCAACACCGAGCTTACCCTTCTTGGAGGCATTCAGAAGTCCTGGGAGATCCTGAATGTCAAACTCCAGAAACCGTCCAGGTGGCTCATGGTCAGGTCTCACCTCACCACCGTCATCGCCACCCTCTACGACATAGGATGGACCACTCTCTCGGCCTGGCTCTGGAAGGGACCCCGAAGCCACGAGTTCACTGTCAAGCCGCTGAGTTGGGACCAGCAGAAGCTCTTGATGTATCATGTGGAGCTCCTCCTAACTATGCGTACGCGGGAAACTACAGCACAATATGACCATACTTCCAGGGGCCTGGAGGAGGGGGGAGACGTCTACTCTCTAAGACTCTACCCAGCCAGGAAGCGGGCCGCCATCAAGAAGCAAGAGCGAGAGATTGCCGAGAACCCCCCCCCGGCCCAGCTGATTCAGATCCAGGGGGAACTCCAACGAGTCGCCTCTCATTCAGTTGCCCTCGCCGCAGTTTCTTGTTCGAGGTGCTGGAGCACCCATCGCAGATTTAGAAGTGGTAAGCAAGACTCCCAATGTCCTCTATGCGGCCAAGATCACGCAGATGACTTACACAAGTTCTGGACGTGCCCTGAATTGGCCAACCTGAACCTCCCAGGCATCCAGCGTACACAGGCCTCAGTGGGCAGAGCTACTCAGAAATCCCTGACTAATTAGACTCTGTGGCTCCGCGGCATCATCCCAGTCACCCTCATCTGTCAGGTTCATGATCACATCCTCGGCCTAAACCAGGACACGGTCCGAGAAGGAGTTCTTGAGCATCATCAAGTCGACTAACTTGACGGCTGGCTTGTGGCGGCCACGGACGGCAGCGGCGGGACTCGCACGAAAGACCCCCGACTCCGAGTCTGTGGCTGGAGCGTCTCCCTGTGGACAGGGGACCTCACATGGAGAGGCATGATCTAAGGGGGCAGCATCGGCCCTCAGACCGCGCCCCTGGCGGAGCTCGAGGCGGCCACCGCCAGCCTCAAGTCGTCGCGGGGCCAGATCCTCATCATCACAGGTTGCGCCTACATTATCTCAGGTTTCTCCATAGGGCCCCAGTACAGGCACCCTAAGAACCCCTACACGAGGCGGAAGTTCTGGAGTCTAGCAGCTGATAGACGAGATATCCTGATCTTCTATAAAGTCAAAAGGCGCCCCGCAGAAAAAGAAACAGCTCGGGAACCTCTTTGGGCCTCCCACCCCAATGATCATGCCGACAAGCTCGCGTCCGAGGCAGCCAGTTGGAGACGGATTCCCGATTGGCTCGTTCGACAGATCGAAGGAACAGATAGCCATGCCGACCTCATTAGAGATAGGCTTGCTATAGTCCAGCAGTACTATTGGGATAACAAGGAAACCTGGGCCTGGAGGAGAAGGAGGAGATCAAGGAGTAGCGTAGGAAGGCACATGTAGACAGGAGTGTAGCAGCCCTCCAAGTAGAGCTCAGTAGAACGCCTCATTGTCTCACCTGTGCCCCGACCCCTCCCCTTTTCGAGGTCTCCTGCAGAATCTGCGGGAAATCACGCAGTGTCATCAAGGGGACCCACAGGTGGCTCAAGACCCCCTGTTTGCCCAAGGGTCCCCAGCAGCGTTTTCATCCCAGCCATCGGCCCTTCATTAAAGTACTGAGGGGAACTTGGTGGTGCTCCCGTTGTGGAGCCTGGACCATTCGAGCTGCCAAGAAATTCGTGGATACCTGTCAAGCCCCCAAAGGGGGAGGCAGGAAGGCGATCCAGAAGCTACCCAAGCTAAGCTTCCGCCAGGTCTCAAAGCCTGGCCAGACGGGCCCACATGAGGCTCGTCATCGGCTGCCCTCACGCGGAGGGGACGAACCAGCTGCCGAGGGGGGCGCGCGCGGAGGAGGAGAGCTCTGAGGGCTCTGGCTCTGAGAGCTCTGAGGGCTCCAACGGTCCCTGGCCGCGCGCCCGCGCCACGGGGGAGTGAACCGCCAACCGACCCCAAAGGGCCATGCTGAGCCCCAATTTGGGAGCCCACAAAGGACGTACGCGCCCAGCTATGTACATGAACACGTCCCCTTGACCCGCGAGACCGGCCGCGTGATACGAACATTCGCGCAATGCGAACTCTCGAAACCAGCGTGGATTCATGTACGTGTACGTCCTTCTTTCGCTCCTGACGTTGCCAACGGGCCCCCAGGGGGGCGAAACCAAAAAGGCCCGCGGCACCCTCAGAGGCGCCCGCACGCCGCAGGCCCGCGCGCGGGCGCCGACGCGCGGGGAGCGGGGCGCTCGGCGTCGGCGCGTGCTTCAATGTCAAGCGCGGCGCGCTTCGAGCGGACATCGGCGAGCGCACGCGCGCGCATCGGCGCGCGCATCGGCGCGCTTCGAGCGCGGGAGCGGCGGCGCTCGCGGCGGCGTCGGCAGCGCTCGGCGGTGGGGCGAGGGCGATGCCGGCGCTGGAGCTGGAGGGGATCGGCGGGCTCGATTTCTCCTCCGGTCGGCCTCCCAACGGTGGCGTGGTGGGACTCTGCTTCAGGGCCTGCTCGGCTACTGGCTCGGACCGAAAAGCCGTGGAGTTGCACTGCCTCGCGTCGGCGGCGGCGGCGATCGGCGCGGGGCGTGGGCGGGGTAAGGCAAAGCCAGAACAGGGACAACATCGGACAAAGAGAAATCGGAGATCTCTGAGATCCTCCGGCGTTTCTAGAGGATTATCGGGCGCCGCGGCCTTCGTGGTCCCGCACATCGCTCCGTTTGGTGGGCGTCCAAGAGGGGGGCGTCTCCCAAATCATGGCTGAAACACGTGCGCGGACGAGGGTGGGACCCGGGGACGTATTGAGAGAAGGGGGCCATGATAAACGGGGAGATTGCATGGCCCTGGGCATGATACTCACCCACCCCTACAACCCCCGTCGAAGCCAAACACAAGTTTGTAAAGTTAATCGACGCGCGAAACGCGGCCCGCGGGGCCAGCGCGGCCCGCGGGGGCAGATGTTGTGTTTGCAGTCGCCACTTTCGGCGCGGACATTGAAATTTGTGGGTCCTGGGGCGCCGCCAGGTCGCGGGAAGAACTTTGCCTTTGAGTAATCACCCCCCTCTTGGCTGCCACCGACCTCCACTGGCGGCCCGCCGCTGGCCGGCGCGCCCTGCCAAGACTGGCAGCGAGGCCCGCCATGCTGCTTCGGGTGTGCTGACACTTCGCCGTTGGGCCTCGTGCACGGCGGGGTCACCTCACGACTGCGTCGGCATCGCTCTCTGACACCGCGTGGACCGTTCAGCCTTCTTATCGTGCTCCTCTCGTCGTCGTCATCATCATCAGAATCCTCCTTCTCCTGTTTCTCCTCCTTCTCCTCTTCCTCCTCCTCCTCCTCCTCCTCCCCCTCCTCCTCCTCCTCCTCCTCCTCCTCCTCTTCTTCTTCTTCTTCTTAGTATTATTCGTCTTCGTCTTCTTCTTTTTCTTGTTCTTCTTCTTATTATTAGTCTTAGTATTCTTTTCCGTATTCTTATCATTTTCATTATTCTTCTTATTATTATTAGTATTATTCTTATTATTGTTATTATTATTATTATTAATATTATTATTAGTAGTAGTAGTAGTATTATTATTAGTAGTATTATTATTATGTTATTATTATTATTCCTCCTCCTCCTCCTCCTCCTCCACCTCCTCCTCCTCCTTCTCCTCCTCCTCCTCCTCACTAGACACTACGGGATGTCAAGCAACAACACCGACCCAGGACAAAAAAAGCCAGCTCCAGAAAAAAAATGCGGCTTTCCCACAGCGCGGGTCCGTCGGTATGGGCCGATGCCAGGCCGCTGGCGGCGCTCCACCTCGAGCGGCAGCGCTAGGATAGCCGCCGCGTCGACACGACACGACACGACTCGACGTCGACGCCTGCCATGCAACAAGACCGTACACAGCGGCAGCGCATCCGAAAACCGCCCGAGCCGACAGCGACACCGGATCTGCTGGGAGCGGCTGGCAACGACGCAGCGCGCGACCAAACCGAGGCGACCGAGCGCGGCTGTGGTGTGACGCAGCCGAGCCGGCCGAACCGGGCACTCCTGCTTTGGCCGTCGCAGCCTCGCGCGCAGCGGCGAGGCGGAGGAAGTCCAGGAGCGGCGGGGGGCAAGGCGCGCGCGTCCGAGCCCCTCCAGGTGCGAGATCGCCTTGGATCGCCGCACGTGGCCACCCGGGCGGGCGGAGCAGCACACAGCCATCCGGACATGCCGCTGCACACCCGGGGTCTCAGCGACGGCTGCGCAGTGCGGGCACGGCCATGCGCGTGCATGCCTGGGCCCCCAGGAGCCTCCCCAGGGGCGGCGCGCTGGCCTGGGTGGGCGGAGGGCGCCCGGGCGCCCAGGAGGGGACGCGGCGGAGGCGTCGCGGTGGCAGTCACTGGCCACGGCTGCTACGCGGAGGGCTCCGGTAGCTCACCGAGAGGTTCTGGCAAGTTCGTGCCGTGAAGACATTCGCGTTGGATCCTGACCCTGCGTGGATCGTTCAACGTTGAACTTGGAGTACCATCTGGGACCTGCTATAGAACAGGAGCATACCGTAGGCGGATCAGCCCTTTCTCAGACCGCGTTCGGGGCTGCCTATAGACGCATGCGCCACTAATGTGTCTACACACGTAACGGCACCCAATGCACAATGTGTCTATAGACGCTTGTGACTAAAAAGTGAGGACGGTATTTGGCATATGCCCCAGAGATTGGTCTTCCAGTAACAGGCAGACTTGCCCTCGAGGGCCCGATCTGCGACCCTCGAGGCCTGGCGAGGTTGGCGGACAACCCGTGCCGGCGTCGGCGACGTCGACTTACGCCGACGACGTCGCCGTGAGAGGAAGGGGACTTCTCCATGACCGCCGCCTGGGGGATCGATCCTACGGAACCTCGGCGGGCGGTGAGCTTGGACACGCTCGCGCAGCTCTCGATGGCGCAGATCGCTCGAGATCGGCGGTTTCCCGGCCACCGGCGGCGTTCCACCTTCTCGAACACCCGCGCCGGGAACGCCGCCGCGTCGACGCGGCAGGAACCTGCCGCGTCTGGACCCGCAGCCCCCAGGGGTGTCCGCCGGACTGGGCGCCCCCGGCAAGCGGTGGCAAGGCGAGGCCTTCCACGGGCTGAGCAACCCCGACGCCTTCCTTGTGGGAGCGAACACGCACATAAACATACAAACTCAGAGGCTCGCGCTACTTCCTCGGATCGGCGCTGGGGCCCCCCTGGCGGCGCCTCTGGCGACGTTCCTGGCGCGCTTTTGTGCCTATGTCACGTTTTGTTCCCCTACACCCCTGCTCAGAGTTGAAAAGCTCTTGGCTGCGACAATGAACATCATGCCAAGCGTTTCCTTAGACAGTAGTCCAGATCCATCTGCACGAAGGAGATACGAAAAACTAAGCTCCAAGAAAGGGTCCAGGGTCTGTTCCAGATTCTGACTTTCCTGCACGGAATCTGAGGGCCATGAAAGTTGCTGCTCTTTCTCGAGATGTCTGATGGGTGCACTCCACGAGCCGAGCGAGCCCGACGCCTTCCTGGGGACGGGCGCGGGGCGCCTCCCGCAGCGCTTCCCGAACCCCCCGCACTCCCGCACGCCCCATCTTCTGGGAGGGCCCGGGCCTGGGACGGCCCTGGCCAGGGATGGTGGTGGTGGTAGTGTGCACCAGGACGCTAAGGACCACACATGTCTGGATTCACATGTGGAACATCTGAGGTGCTTGACCGCAGGGGCCTCGGCGTCCATGGCTGGACCCCGCGCGACTCGGCAGCGCGGCATGCCGCGCGGGGCACGAGTACCTGAGGGCAGGCCTGCCGTGGCAGGCCGTGCCAGCGCTGTTGCCCTTAACCTTTACTCCCTGGGCCAGCTGTGCTCCTGGAGCCACAGCGGCCAATGACGGCACCCCGTTCTGCACCCAGTCGCCCGCGCCACGGGAGGTGCATGCGGGATCGTGTGGACACGAAGGAGGAGTGTACGTGCAGGTGGGCCACGGGCTTCGGTGGATGACCTCGATGGCTGCTCTCTGACGGCGGCGCAGAAAGCCTCCGCCTCTCATTCTCTCATAACCCTCCTCCTCATCATCATGCTGATCTCACCACCATCGTTAATCCTCCTCCTCCCCCTACTCCTCCTTTTCCTCCTTTTCCTCCTACTCCTCCTGCTCCTCCTCCTCCTCCTCCTCCTCTTCCTCCTCCTCCTCCTCCTCCTCCTCCTCCTCCTCCTCCTCGTTTCTCCTCCAGGCGGATCGCCATGACTCGGGCGCGTGTGCTGCAGCGCTGGCGCGGCCGAATCGCAGCGGCGGCACGGACGGCGCCTCGGCTCTCGGAGGAGCGGCCTCTCGCTGCGTTGGGAAGGACGCTGCCCGCTGGCGCCCACAAGTTCAACGGCGCACGCGCGAAGGCTGAGCTCGGGCATGATGGGAATATTGGAAAAAAGGAATTGCACAAGGCTCAAGACCGACGGAAACGGTCGTATACGCCGCAGCCGAGCGCCATGCACAAACGAGCCGACGGCACAAGCCGACGTCACAGGGCGCCCACAAGTGGGTGGGCTCCTGGGAGGGCGGCGGGGCCTCTCCGAGGAGGCAGCGGGGCTCACTGGAAGCCCGCCCGGCTTCCGAGAAAAGCCCTCCTGGAAGCTGCTGGGGCCTTCTGGGGAGGCCCCTGCGGTCGAAGGGGCCCGCCAACCAGGGCTCCCGACCCCTTCCCCGGGGGGTAGCTTGCTGCCCTGGATAAGTTTTTGAGGCGGGCCTGGGCACAGAAGTTGGGCCCTTGGGCGCCGAACAAAAACGAGCTACGCACCAGCTGAAGAACATCTCCTCGGACGTCTGGGGAGGTCCGCTACCCTGGAGGCTCTCGAGGGCGCCGAGAGCGGCCGAAGACGCCACCCCGTTCTGCACCCAGTCGCCCGCGCCACGGGGACTGCATGCGGGACCGTGCGGGCACGACGGAAGAGTGCACATGACATGCGAGTGGGCCACGGGTTCCAGTGGATGACCTCCACGGCAGTCCTGTAGCAGCGGGGCAGAAAGCCTTCTCCTCCTCCTGCTGCTCTTGAGGCCCCGAAGACGTCTCGGGCGACTGACTGGGGCCTCCAGGGTTTACAAACCGTGCGGCAACGGACCGCGGTGAGGTCTCTTGGGATTCCGAGGTCACCGCGCGGTCCTTCGCCACACGGTTTTGGGCCCCCACCTGCTGCTGTCGGGGAAACAGGAATGTGGGGTAGGGACACAGGTGGGGTTCGAGGAAGACCGCCCCGGACGGCCTCCAGAGAAGGAAAATATTAGCCTCGAACTGGGTTCGCTCCCTCACCCCACCTTGGGCTAAACCCCCCTCTACGTACCCCCGACCCCAGACCCCCGGCGTCATGAACGTCGACCCCCAGAGGTCTCAACCCACTCCCCGGGACCGGCTCTTCATCCTGAGTCGCTTTTTAGCGGTCCCGCGGCCTGGAACAGGCCCCCAGGGGCCGAAAATGATTCAAAAATCTCCCGTCGCAATTCGCTCATGACTCCAGGGGGGTCTGGGCCTCTGGGGGCCGTCGAGGGCCCCCCTGGAGGCGCGCTCTCGAGCGCGCGCGCGCGAGCGGAGGCGGCGAGCGGCAAGCGCGCGGGCGGGCGCGCGGGCGGGCGCGGGCCATCCTCGCTGGGCGGCAGGCGCGCCCCGGGCGCGACCCGCACCACGAGTCCCCGGCCTTGCAGCGCCTGCGGCGGCGCACGGTTTACCTCTTCCCCAGGAGTCTGCAGCGCCTTTTTATCGGCACCCCTGCTCAGAGTTACGAACATCTTGAGCTAAGAAAGCTGACTTCACGCCAAGCGCTTCCCTGGACAGTGGCCCAGGTCCGGATATACTAGTACGAAAGTTCGGCGAAAAAGAAGCTCCAAGATAACGTACAGGGCCCATTATAGATTCTTGATTTTTTTGAGCGGACTCTGGAATCCATGAAAGTTGCTGCGATTCTAAAAAATTCTGATGGGTGTACACAGCTCATCTATGAATAGAGATATGAGATTGAATGTGTTTGTCTGTTCGTCTGTCTGTTTGTTTCGTTATGTTGTAGGGGGGGCACCTTCCTGCGGACTGGTTTTTCTTCAATTCCGGCGCGCTTCCTCAACTGTGGCACCCCAGGGCCCCGGCGCCATCCAAACTGGACCCAGGACGGAAAACCACCCCTACAAGGAAGGGACCCTCATATTAGAGGGCCCCAGACTCGGCAGCAGAGCAATTTGTTTGCCATTCTTTTTCTGTAAAAAAGAGCTTCTGGAACATGAAAACGACGGTTTAAAACAACGGCTCCCGGAAACGGGGGCAAAAACTGCACCGGGACTGGAACGGGGAAATAAATGTGCGACGGAACCGGGGAATAAACGGCGCTGGGCCGAGCAAACTAAATGGCAAAACGGAACTCGTAAAAGAACAGTCCTGCCGCTTACAGGGCCCATTCAGGTCCTCACATCAGTGACCAGGGCCGAGGTGCAGGAGGGGGCCCCGCCAGGCACCCTGCGCCTCGAACGAAATCTGGGCGGCGGGTCTGTCACAATTTTTGGCATCCGGAGGCCAGCTTCGGGCATCTCTTGGAGGCGCCCTCAGAGCGAGGGGGGAGAGAGGCGGGGAAGAGGACCAGGGAAGCTGGGAAATGCTAAGGGAATGGGAGGGGGTCCAGAGGGAGGGCAGGGAAGGAGGGTGACGGCAGCAGAAGCGTCCCCCCCCTCTTGTCCTTGACCTCGTGGCGCTCGCCTCGGAGCTCTTTTGGGGCACTCTTGGGCGTTCTTGGGTGCCTCCTGGGGGAGTCGTAGGCTGTCTTGGGGCCCTTTTGGTCAGTTTGGGGCGCTCTTGGGGTTGGGGTCCCGTCGAGGACGTGTGCCTCCCTGGCTGCCTCGGGGATATTCGGAGCAGTTTTGGTGCAGTCTTGGGGGCATACGGAGCCGTCTTGGCGCCCTCTTGGCTGGGGCCCAAGTTTAGGGCCAAGTCGCCCCAAACTTGGGTCGCCTTGGGGCGCCTTGGCCGCCAAGTTTGGGTCGCCTTGGGGCCAAGTTTGGGGCGCCTTGACCGTTGGCCAGGCCCCCCTAAGGCCTCTCGCGACCTTCCTGGCGTCTCTCTGTGCCATCTTGAGCATCGGGGTCCCCCTGCCGCACTCTTGTGACCTCTGAAAGCCACCTCGGGGCCATCGCGGGCCGCCTTGGGCCATATTGGCTTCCTCTTTGTGGCCTCTTGGGGCCATCTTTGGGCGAACTCGAATTCGCTTGGGTTCCTTCACACGTCCAATAAAGCCCTCTGACACTCTCTTAGGACCTCTGGGTGCGATTTTGAATCCAATTGGGCTGTGGTGGGGCCGCATTGGACCATCTTGGGGCCGTCTTGGGTTCCGCTTGGGCTCTCTAGGAGCTCCTTGGGCAGTCCTTGGCAATCTCGGGGAGTTTTTGGGGCACGCCTGGTGCTCTTTTGGGCAAGCGCTGGCTCCTCCCAAGGCCCTCCTGAAGTCTTTGTAAAGATGGCAAAGAACTCCGCGAATTCCGAACTGCAGAAAAACATAAGTTTAACTTACTGATGTTGGCTGCCTCGGAGTCAGCATCGAGCTCTCATTGTCGTGTCTTGAGGCCATCGCAGGGTACGGTTGGAGCCTCTTGGCTCATGCTGGGCTCTCCTGGACCCGTCCGGGGGAACCTCTGGGGATATGTTGGAGTGCACTCGGCCCAACTTAGAAACACACACAGGAGAAGCCTCAAATAAATCAGAGGGGGTGTCGGGAAACTCGGAAATGTCTCGCGCCGGTCTGGGTGGTTACTATGATTGAGCTGAACCGATTTAGAATCTAGCGTCTTCTTAGGTGTCTTCTGGACTGTCTAGCTCCTGTCTGGGTGTCCTCTTGTGGGCCATCTTGGGAGTCTCATTTTGGCCCTCTTGGGGGCCTCTCGGGAGCCTCTTGCGGGCTTTTCGATGGACCCTCGAATGGTTCTCAAGACCTCTGGGGCAGTCTTGGCCTGGCTTAGGGGCTCCAATCAGGCCCTCCTGGGCCGTCTGGGCGCTCTGTTTGGCCGTCTTGGGGCTCTTGGTGATTCAGGAGGGCCGCTCGGGCCGTCTTGGGCCCCTCTTGGGTCGCCTTGGCCCGTGTGGTGTTCTTTGGTGCCCTCTTGAGCCGTCTAGGCGCTCTCTCTCTTTTTTTTTTTTGTGTTGCATTCTACCAACCCCTGAACTTCTTTTCGATGCTTGAGGGCACTGTGCCTCAAGACCCCTCTTCGGGCACTTCAAGCCATCTTCCGCGGCCTGTAGTGGCCCGCCCAGGCTGAGATCCCTCAGCAGCAGCAGCGGTGACACGCACACGGGGAGAGGAGGAGGAGGAACTAGAGAACTGCACAGCGGCCTGCTGACTCCACGCTCGTGAAAGGAACGGGTGGCGGCGAGCAGTAACTCGCAGCCGAGCTTCAAAGTGTTCAGCTGGGGTTCCTGGGGTGCCCTTACGCCTGGCGGAATGGGCAGCGAGGAACGCATCGATACAGGCAGCAAAGAGAACATTAGACGAACGTGGTGAGGGTGAAAGAAGGAGGGAGGGGAAGAGCCAGGGATACCCCTCAGGAATCGACGACGACGGAGGAAGAATGTGTCCAAGCCAACAATGAAATAGATGAAAGAGACGAGGGCAGCAAGCATAGTGAGCAACTGAGTCGAGGTCACGACCTTGCGCGTGTGGGCACCCCAGGAGGCAACCTTTCGCCGCCGAACGAAATCGGGTCGAAGTACAGACTGATCTCGAGAGGAATCTGAGGAGCGACACTATCATATACGGCTGTGTTTTCTGAATCACGTAGTAGGCATTGATGAAAAACCTGTCAATCATCTCACGCTGTACTAGGGGAAACCATTTTTGAATACGACGCTGAAGAATACTGTGTGGGTGTTCTCGACGCGACGTGTTGGCCCAGAGCATAACATAAAGTAAATGTTGAAGCTTTTTGTGTTCAGATGGGATGCGTGCTAAGATAGTAGGGGGAGATGGACTTGACGGAGTGCGAGGCAGTCTGAAATACCACTCATACAGCCGGCGCATATATGCAAGGAATGATGAATTCCACCATCCACTGCAGAACCGAACGAAGGTACTTTCACGTTCATCTCGCAGGGCCTCCAGCCTCGACAACGTGACACTGAAAGTGCTGCTGCGGATAACATAGCGAAGGCACGTTGCACGGGCAAGAGTCTGAAGGTCCTGAAATTCCACAGGAAGATGGAAGCTAGATAACTGCGTACATAAGTCGTATGAGAGTGAGTTTCGTGGCCCAGCAGTGAGGTACATGACCGCCTCCTTATATATGTGAAGAAGAGCAGAGCCGTCTAGGCGCTCTCTTGGGCCATCTTGGGGCTCTTGGTGCGTCAGGAGGCCCTCTTGGGCCCCTTTTGGGCCTCGGGCCGTGTTGGGCTCGTTTTGGTACCCTCGTAATATGAATGTAGATAGACACACATGTAGACATACATAGATGTGTATGTATATCTGTATAAGCCAGCGTGGACCCCAAACAGTGACATTTTTCAGTCTACGCGGTTCAATCTAGATGGTGTACTCAATATGGTGTTATCTAGGTGGTGCAATCCACCTGTTGCAATCTTGTGATGCAAGCAATGCAAAGCAACGCGAAGCAATGCAGAGCACTGCAAAGCAAAGCGATGCAAAACAATGCAAAGCAACGCAACGCGATGCAAAGCAATGCAAACCGCTATCCAGAGCACAGCAAAGCAGAGCAATGCAACGCAATGCGAAGCAATGCAGAGCAATGCAGAGCAATGCAGAGCAATGCAAAGCGATGCAATGCGATGCAAAGTAATGCAGACCAGCGCAGAGCAATGCATGCAATGCAAGGCAATGGAAACGCAATGCGAAACAAAGCAAAGCAACGAAAAGCAATGCAACGCAATGCAATGCAAAGCAATGCAAAGCAAAACAGTGCAAAGCACTGCAAAGCAGTGCAAAGCGAGGCAACGCGGCGCAAATGGCGGCAACGGACGGCGACGGACGACCACAAGCGGGCCAGACCGACACCAGGGCCAAGCCGGACGGCGGCGACGGGCGGCGACGGGCGGCCACAAGCCTGCTGGACCGACACCGGAGCTCAGTTTCCTCAGAAGCGCAGTAAGAAACCCTAAGTGCAAGCAGTGTCTGGGGAACACGTGTACCTATATGTAGATATGCGTACAGGTACGTACACATGTGAATTTCATGTAAGTGTTGTGTGTACATGTGTTGATGAGTACATGTATATACATACATATATATATAGAGAGAGATGGGATACAAGAACCATCGCGCGCGCTTCGTGCGCGCTCCAGTTCTAGCTAGGCTCGACAGGGGGACGCATAGCACCTCAACTGTTGAAGTGCCTTTTGCATCTAACGACCTTCTTGGAGTCTCTGCGCAAGCCTATGAGGCGTACAGAAGGGGAAATGAGGAAAACACACAATCATCAATTTCCATTGGGTTTTCGATGGTTTGGGGCCCTCGAAGGCTTCCTGGGATCTGTCTTTGGTGGCGGGGGCCCTAATTTGGACTGTTGTGCTCAAAGAAAGAAAACTGGGGGAAAATTTGAAACTACAAATATTGGAATGCCTTTTCTCAAACTGCCAGGCCTGGGCTGTGGGACAGAAATCTCTGGGATACAGGACCTGGTCTGTTGGGATGGCCCTCGGGGCCTTTTTGGCTGCATCTTGAAGGTCCTTCGGGGCATCTTGGAGGGCTCTTGGTGCCTCCTGGGAGCCTCCCGGGAGTCTGCGCAGGCATCTGGGGGGCGCCTCGAGAACCTCTGGGAGAACCCTGGGGACACCTTGGGGCAAAGCGCTCGTAAGGCTTTGGGAGGTCCCAAATTTTGTTTCTTTCTTGGCGCACGCGCGCTGACGTTCTTGCTAGGCTGGACAGCTGAACGCATGGGATAACGATTTATACTGTGGTTTCTGGGGCAGCCAAGAGGACACGAAGACGACCCAAGAGTGTCAAGACAGCGTCAGAGAATTCAACAGCACTCCCGGAAAGTCTTTGTAATGTGACCCCGAAGTCTTGATGGTGCTCGAATGAACTTGAACAAAAGGAGAATCACTGGATTTCCTTTTCGTTGTTTTTCAAGTGGGGCCTCCTAACATGTAGTGCGCAGGAATCGGGGGGGGGCCTAAGAGGCGTGCAGGGGGGCTGGTTTGGGGCCTCTTGGGGCCACTTTTGGGCCCCTTCGGAGCTCTTGGGGGGGGGGGCTCTTCAGGCTCTTTGGGTGACTCTTGGGGCCTACTGGGGGCCTCTTGGAGCGGAAAGCCGGGATTGTCGATTTGCGCTCCCCCTGTTGGGCGGCTTTTTGGGTGGGGCTCTCTTGGGCTGCCTCGGGGTGCTCTTGACTCTTGGGCCGTCTTGGGGCCTTCTTGGCCCGTCTTGGAGCACAGTCTTGAGGGCTCCTGGGCGGTCTTGGGGCGGTTTGGGTGGCCTTTTCGGCCGTCTTGGAGCGTTGGAAACTCGAAAACGCGAGAAGGCTAAAAACATAATCGAAAATGTTGGTCTCTTCGGACGCTCCCGGGACGCCTCTCGGAACTCTCATGGGACCTCTTGGAGGCCTCCTGGGAGCCTGGAGAGTCGTCGGAAGTCGGTCTTGGGCTGCTTGGGAGCGTCTTGGGCCGACCTTTCGCATTCTGGCGGCTCCTTGGGGGAGTCTTGGGCCGTCCTCAGGCGCTTTGGGGCCTCTTTGGGAGGCCCGGGGGCGCGGTACCGGGAGTTGCCCCCAGATGTTGTAGAGGTGTGGGACGCTCTGGGAGGGGGGGGGGCGTGACATATATATATATATATATATATATATATATATAGAGAGAGAGAGATGTATATATACATACATCGATATACATATATATGTGTGCATGTGTGTATATATATGTAGGTGTATGCATTCATACATACAAACATATGTACATACATACATACGTATGTACGCACGCACATACATCCATACATACATATATAGATATATAGATACATACATACATACATACATACATACATACATACATACATACATACATACATACATACATACATACATACACCCATACATACGTACATACATACATACATACATACATGCACACATGCATGCATGCATGCATGCATACACATATACATATACTTATACATATACATATACATATACATATACATGTACATAAACATATATATATATATATACATACATATACATATACATATGCATATACATATACATATACATATGCATATGCATATACCTATACATATACATATACACATACATATACATGTACATATACATATACATATACATATACATATACATATACATATACATATACATATACATATACATATACATATACATATATATATACATATACGTATACATATACCTATACATATACATATACATATACCTATACCTATATCTATACATATACATATACATATACACATACACATACATATACATATGCATACAAGTGGCACGTGTGTGCCCAGGCTCATACAAAAACTGAAGGGGCGTTTGAAGCAGGAGTGAAATGCAACATCGAAGTCGCACTCGAGCGCAAGTGGGGTTGCCACACCTTGCGATGTGTGTACCAGGACCCCCCAGGAAGCCTCAGGAGGCCCGACTTGGATACCAGAAGAGGCTCCAGGAGGCCCCAGGATTGTGAGTGTTGTGCGTGTGTGTGTGTGTGTGATGTATGCTTTGTGTGGTGCGTGCTTTTTGTGTGTTGTAGGTATTGTGTGTGTGTTATGTTTGTCTAGCGTGTGATGTGTTGGGCGTGATTTGTGTCTCTGTGCGCATGTAGTTCTGAAGCCCCAGGAGGCCCCAGGAAGCCCCAGGCGGCCTCAGGAGGCCCCAGGAGACCCCAGGAGGCTTCAGGAGGCCCCAAGAGGCTCCAGGAGGCCGCATGAGGCCCCAGGAGGCCCCAGGAGGTTTCAGGAGACGCCCAGGAGGCTCCGAGGCGGGGTCTGGGGTGCCAGAAGGTTCAGAAAGCCCCAGGAGGCCCCAGGAGGTTCCAGGAGGCCCCCAGGAGGCTCCGAGGCGGGGTCTGGGGCTTGATTTTGGAAGGATTTTTCAAGCGAAACCGCCATTCCCTGCGAATCGGTGTCACAATTATTGAAGTTACCATGTGTTGTTGAAGGTTTTATGTTAAAATTTTGAAATTCCCATGTGTTTTTGGACCCTGACGTCACGATCTGCGTGAGGGGTGCCACCGATTTTCAGAGTTTCGAGGGTGTCCCGAGCGAAACGCCCAGAAAAATCGCGGTCGCGTGCGCATTAATCGCCTATGAGCTCTACTCCCTCGGAGAGGTGCGTATGAGAATACATATGCATGTACATACACACACGCATCCATGCATACATGAATACATGCATACATGTGTACATGCATACATTCATACATGCATACATGCATACATACATACATGACCAGACATATACACACATACATACATGCATGCATGCATGCATGCATACATACATGCATACCTGTACATCTAGATACGTATAATATAGTTGCCCGTGTACATATACAGCTGTACATATGTATAAACACATCTATACAGATACGTATCCAAACATCCGCATAGACATGCATCTGAAGAGAGCGCGAGCAGGAGCATGGCCGAGTCAAATATAACCCCATACACCAGAGCCTCATCGGGCATATGTGGCTTAACGTATACGTACTCTGGGAACTTAGCCCCTCCGAAATGTAACGGCTCGTGTGAGCAGAGACTGGCGCAGGCAGCCAATTCAGCCGTAGAGAAGCGCTGCCACACAGCGTCCATTGTCTCTTCTCCTTTTCCTGGTTCCTTCTCCTCGTTCCTTTTCCTCCTCCTCCTCCTCCTCCTCCTCCTCCTCCTCCTCCTCCTCCATGCTCGAATGAATGCTCTCTTGGGACTGTTTTGGGAGCGAGCGCACGGGGCCCGTGGCGCCCTTGCCGCGCGTCAGGCCTTCCCTTCGCCACGTCGGCCTTCAGCGCGGCCTGGCGCCCTCCTCCCCTCTTCCTCTGGTGGCTCCGCTGCTGCCCCCCTTAGGGCGGCAGCGTCCTCGAGTCTCGCGGCCTCTCCTCTCTCCTTCGGCTTCGCTCTTCAGCTTGGCCCTCGCTCCTCTTGCTTCGCTCCTCGCTTCCTTCCTGGCCGTGGGGTGGCCCTTCTGGTCTGTTTCGCCGAGAAACACCACCTGTGCCCCCCGCGGCCAGTCTCCACAGCTCTTGTGTCTTCTCGTTCTCCTCACGCCCTCTGCTTCGCACTCCTTCCTGGCATCTCGCCGGCTTCTGGGGTCGCGAGCTGCCTGGCTCCACCCCAACTCGGGGCCTGCTTTGGCGTGCCTCCCCGAGCCCCTCCTGGTGAGGTTCTCCACTGGCTTCCTCGGCTTCTTGTCTCGCCTGGTCGCGGGGTGTTTTTCTTGTTTGTTTCGTCCAGATGCACCACAAGTGCCCCCCACGGCAAACTTTCTCGAGTCTTTCGGTGCCTCCTCGTTGGCCTGTGCTCTCTGCGAGTTGTCGGCTGCCGCCCACGCTCTCGAGCGCCGTAGCTCCACTCTCACTCGCGTCTCGCCCTGGCGCGCCTCCCGTGGTCTCTCTGGAGACCACTGCTGGCGTTTCTCGGAGGGCGCCTGCAGCTCGGGAGGTCGCGAGCGCCATTGATCCCCCACCACTCGGGGCCCGCTCTGGCGCGCCTCCCCGAGCTCCTCCCTCGTCGAGCCGCCCGCTTCACCCTGCGTCGCTGTGTGCTCTCCTCAGCGAGCTCATGGGGCCGCGAGCGCCCTTGCCCCGCCCCTGCTCGGGCCCCGCCCTGGCGCGCCTCCCCCGGGCCCCTCCTCGCATGACTATTTCCTCTCACCCTCGGCGCGCGCCACCTCGCTTCTCTCGCGCGCCGCCTGGCGCAGCCATCCTCTCAGACGGCAGTGGCCACCCGCGCGCGCGGCGCGTCCGCAGTTCTCGCAGAACCAGCGGCTGTGCTTTTTCAGCCCCCTCAGCCAGCGGGTCTCGCGCGACCTCGCGTCGCGTTTGGTGGCGGTCAGCGACGACTGGGGGGCGACCCGCTGCAGGGGCGTTCCAGCCAGTCTTTGATATCCTCCGCCGTCGTCGCGCTGCTGACCGCTTCCCAGCAGCTCTGGCATGCCCAACCCGCGCCTCTCCTGTCCCGCAACAGGGTGCGTTGGGTAATCGGCCTTATCGTCACGTCCGCGCCTAGGAAGTACTCCGTATTGCGCGCGTGTTTCGCTTGGCCGCCTGCATTCTTGGCCCCTTTACCTCTCGCTCCTCAGGGGCTCTCCTGGCGAGCGCGTCTTTCGTTGCGGCGGCGTCTCTAGCGCGTACTAAATGCGCCGCTGCGCGGGCCCATTCACACCGGCTCATCCCTGGCCTCCCGCTCCGTCATGTGGCTGTCGAGGTGGGGCGCTCTGACGTCGTCTCGATTTCCTCCTCCTCCTCCTCCTCCTCCTCCTCCTCCTCCTCCTCCTCCTCCTCCTCCTCCTCCTCCTCCTCCTCCTCCTCTCTCTCTCTCTCTCTCTCTCTCTCTCCCTCTCTCTCTTTCTCTCTCTCGCTCTCTCTCTCTCTCTCTCTCTCTTTCTCTCTCTTAGCGCCAATCCGACCCGGCGCCAGAAGTCACCGCACAAGCAGACCATGCCCGTGGTCTCCTCTCTTCTGCTAGTCCAGCCCGCGGATGTTACCTCACTGTCGGTCCAGAAGTCAACCCTGTCTTCTGTGGCGCGCAAGTGGCTCGGGAAGCTGAAAAGCTTGGCTCCGCTGCTGGTCTGGCGCGGTCCAGGTAAAGGTCCGAAGCGCACTCCAACTGTCATCGCTGACCAGCATCCAAAACGTTTTTTTTATCCAATTCTTTCCTACGCAGGGTCGCGCGGCCCGCCGCCGACAACGCGGCCTGCTCTGCTCGGGATGTGCTTCGCCTAAATGGCCGCGACCCAACTCCGCCGCATATCAGCGACAGCGCGTCGCCGACACGCGAAGCCCGATGACGTCTCGCCGCTCGCCCGCTTCGGGCAGACACAACTTCGACACGGCCGCGAAAGCGGGGGAACGCATTACGAGTGATACGCTGTTCGAGTTTTGGGCGCTCGAGATCACGTGGCCAATGCCGTCAGGGACGTCGGGGGCCCCTTCTACTTATCAATATGTGGAGTGCGCTGGACACTCGAACACCTCGGGGTCGCGTGAGAGGCCAGCCGTGGACAGGCGCGAGCAAGGCTGGCGTCAGATTTCTGCGGAGACACGGGGACGCTACGCACCATGACTCGTAACGCGGAGACATATGCCGATGGCGTGGCAGTCAGCATCGCGAACTTCTGGCGCGCTAGAATGAAACATGTCTTCCGCCGTTGGCTTTACAGCGACGGTGCGACCATAGACTGGGCTGAAGAGGGCCGACCATTCGTGGAGCCCACGGAGATCGCTGCAATGGCGGCTGGAGGCCCTGCCGTCGTTCGCAGCCGCAACGAGGGGGCGCGGCGCGCGGTGCCCAAGTGACCGTTGCTCTGCTCGTGCCCTGCAGCAGAGGACGAAAACGATCCCCAATCTCTCCGAAGCGCCTCGGTGGGCCACCAGGGGGCCCCCGAGCCCCCACAGGCCTCCGAGAACGGCGCACTTTCGACGGCGACATCTGGAAGCCTCCGTGAAATTCCGCGGCCATATGTGGGTCTCCGGAGGCTTCCCGGAGGCTCCCAGTAGCCACGCCCCGGATACAGCCACGAGCTACGCTCGGCCGCCCAGGTGCACGGGCCCGCGGGGCTCCCAGGATGCCTTGGCGGCGCAGGATAGTGCGCAAGCTTCGAGCCGACCACGTAGGCTCGGCGATGTGTTGGGGCTTGCGGGACGCTTCAGGAGGCCTGAGGGGTGTCGCCCAGGCTCCAATTCGGCGCCGTGGGACGCTGAGAGGTCTGGGGCGTTCCTGGCGGCTCTGGCGGACTCTCCGAATCTTGACGGCCACATGGGGACTGCTCGGAGGCCCATCGGCAATCCCGTGGCGGTCTGGGTGGGTCTCGAAGGGCCCGGGAGGCCGCGGGCGACCTGAAGCAGCCTGTCGGAAGCTCCAGGGGGTCTGGCAGTTGGGCGTGCTCGCCGCACGGTGCTTGCGGTGCGTCGCAGGGAGCCCTCCTGCGGAGGCGACCGCCAGAGGGCGCCCGTAGACCCCCCGGAAACCTCTGGGAAACCAGGCCTAAAAACTCATCCCAGCTTTACTGTCCGAAGCAGTGTGTAACAAAAGCTGGATGAGTTGTTGGGTTAGTCTTTGAATCAGGGTTGTGGAATAGTTGTTGGCCTTGTTTTTGGATTTCGCTTCGACGGACCCCAGGGGGCAGTTTTTGGATGAAACCTGGGGCGCCCCCGCGAGGGCGGTTTTTTGGTGAATCCCGAGGTGGCCCCAGATATGTTTTTGGATGAATCCCGGGGCGCCCCCAGGGGAGATTTTTGGATGAATCCCAAGGGTCCACTGTCCGCCGCTGTGGGCCGATGTTCGTGGTCGTGCTTGAGGGCCCCGCGCGCTGCGGCCCGCACGCGGTGGCCCGCGCAGTGGCCCTCTCTTGGTTGTGCCCGGATCCCCCTGCATACCACCCTCGTCCCTCCTCGTCCCTCCTCGCCCTCCCCCCTCGTCGTCCTCCTCCCTTCTCGTTCTCGTCCCTCAAGCCTCCTCGGCTCGAGCTGGCAGGCCCTGCTAGGATTAGGCTCGGGCTCGTGCGCGAGAGCTCGGCGCTGGTGCGGCTTGAGTGCTGCCGATGGGCATTGCTTCGCGTGCAGGCACACCATTGGCAGTCAAGATTGAGTTTTTCGGCTGCTCGGTGCTGAGCGCGCTGTGCATGCGCATCTCCATTCCCGCGAATCTCGCCAGCAGCTCGCTCGTCAAGTGCATCTCGTCCTTCGATGGCGACGTCTTCGTCACCGACTCGTCCGCCTATTTCGCGGTCTTGTTTGGGGCAAGAATTCATGTTGGTGCGTACGGAGCTGGGGGTGCGCAAGGTCAAGCGCCCTCCTACATTACCAGTATGGCTCCAGGCGTGTGGAGCCCGATCAGGCCCTGCGGCGGTCAGCTACCTGCTGCCTCCCCGCCCGCCGCCGCGCACCTGGCGTGGGCGCATCGAGAAGGAGAAGAAGTTCCACAAGAAGCGGATGCATTGGAAGAAGCGCAGGCAGCAGGACTGGCATGAGCACCGAGGGCACTTTCCTGCAGACCACGGCCCAGGGCTCCCTGAAGGTCGGCGTGACGATGGAGCCTGTTCCCACTCCGCCGCCACCTGGGATCTTGAGCTGCCGAAGGACCCCGTGCGCGGAGGAGTTCGCAGTGGCACGGAAAGCGCCACCGGGTCCGAGCAGGGCTTCGACGCCCCCGCAACCTCCAACAGTGACGAGGCGATGCCCACTCCGCCGAGGCCGTGGGAAAGTGTCCGAGGCCGCCTCCTCCTCCGCCACATGAGGCACCACGCACTTGTTTCATCGGCGACGGCGAACGGGAGGCGGACCTGAAGGCCAAGGAGCGGGAGAAGCGCCTCAGCAAGAAGGCGAAGAAGCAGGAGCGTACCAAGAAGGAAAGGCATGAGAAGGAGCAGGAGATCTTCGGCATCGAGCGGTCCCTGAGCGCGTCGGCGCGTGCTGACGAAGGCAGGGTTGGCGACATCGTTGAGCAAGAATCTGGCGACGATGCTGAACGCGGTGGCGGAGCCGCAGGAGTATGCAGCACCAGACTTTTTGCACCCGTACCTGGAAAAGTACACGGTGGTGCGGCAGACCTCTTTGTGGTGATGATTTTTCGGGACCTGTTCACGAAGGTGCTGGGCTTTCCAGCGAGGGCGTGGCTGTCGACCAAGATGCACAACATTATAGAGGCGATGCTTGGCATGACGAGGTGGCAATGCCTGGTCTGAATCTCGGCCTGGACGGTTCGAGTGGATTGAGATGCTCGCAGATGGCAGGATCGACAAGCGCCAGCTCCAGGAGCGCGTGCTGTCGGCCCTGAAGGCTGCGACCCTCGACAACAACAAGACCCAGAACGTCATTGGCAAGGCCGGATGTTCAAGTACATGCTACAGGCTAAGCACATGGGTTTCGTCACACCATGGGCTCCCAAGAGTCCCTCATCTGAGGCATCAGGACTCCCGCTCAATCCTCACCTCCCAGAGCTTGTGGAGTCGTCTACAGCAGAATTCTCGTCCTCATCCCCCTCGTCCTCCTCCCCTGTTCCCCTCCTCCCTCCTCGTCGTCCTGCTCCGTCGTCGGCCTCCGTCCTCCTCGTGCTCCTCCGTCGTGGTCCCCCTCCCTCCTCGTCCTACTCGTCCTCCTCCTTCTCGGTCGTCCTCCTCCCTCTTCGTCCTTCCCCTTCGTGAACCTCCTCCCTCGTCGTCCTCGTCCTTCCCCCTTCTTGTCGGCTTCTATATTTGGGACGTCACCGATACCAGATCTACCTCATTGCCGCACCCCTTCTCTTCTCCAGCTTCCACTTTTCGCCTCTATATATATATATACATATATGTGTATGATTGAAGCACACGAACTCCTATACGACGATTATCAACAAAAATACAAAAACAAAAAACAAAAAAAAAAAAACAAAAAAAAAACGCTCGCGCGTTGACCTCCCGAAGGTTGCGCGCTTTGTCTTCGCCGCAGATGGCCGCGTGGCGCCAGCAGTCGATGCAGCGAAGCTGGCCGATGCCAAGAAGAGGATGGCAGCGGACTCTCCAGCGATCTCCTTCGGCGGCGGCTCGAACGGACAACGCGGCCCAAAGCATCAGCGACGACAGCGCACTGCAGAAACCTCGGCGGCAACAGCTGCGACGGGAGGAGCAGCGACCATGGGCGCCGACGAGTCGGACGGGGAGACGGCCGCGGACATGCGGAATAACCAGGTTCAACACAGCACAGCGCACCAGAGCTCTCGAGGGCTGTCTGATGTCGACGCACCTGCCCCCCTTGGAGTGCGAGCTGAACGGCGTGGCAGTCGCGGCCATCGACCTGTATATGGACACCGTCAAAAAGAAGCCCACGGACCACGGCCAAGGCCACCCTGGTCCGGTATTCAGCATGACCACGATCGACGCGCTCGCCAAACACACGGAGCTGCAACAGGATCCCGAAGTGAAGCACGAGATGGAAGTCATCAGAGCGTTCGTAGTCAAGGTGAAGAAGCTCCCCATGGTGGCAGCAGCAGAGTATCTCAAGCGCTGGAAGGTCAAAGAAGTGCACGCGGAGCAGAACGTGCCTCTGAACAAGAGGCAGGTGCGCCATACCTACTCCATCAACGCGCGGGCCAACCTCGGCGGCGTGGGCGGTGTCATGGTTTCTTTGAACAGCATGATTACGAGCCGGCTTCTGAAGCTGGCCCAGGCCTAGCCCGCCGACGAAGACCACGCAGGAGAGGAAGATGCAAAACAGCCTAGAGAGGCTGTTTCGCAGCGCCAGGCACCGCAGGTGATTGTTGCGCAGAAGGGTGATCAGAGGAGTGAGCCGAGTGTTGTTGACATTGCAGAGGTAAGCAGTGGCGTGTATGGTCAGACTGTGCTAGAGAGAGGGCGAATTCGATTCCTGGGAAATGGGGAAGCAGCTACATCCGCAGAGAGGTCGAAGACCGCAGAGAGGGTAGTTCCCCATTGCATTTGAATGTGAGCGGGGGCTTTGCTGTGTGATGACATCTGCAGACCAAGTCTGCCTGAGGTGCAATTTTGTCCATGGGGGTAAGCCTAGCGCACCTTGTGTTGTTGCAAATAGGTCGCTGCCTCAGGTGATGTGTGCTTATGTTAGATCAGTTTTCACGTGTCTACCTCTCTCGTTGGCGCTCTTTCTGTTTTGCCTTGTCTGATGCGCCTGCGCTTGTCATGCTCAGCCACTTGCGTCCATTGTGCCCTATTTCGCCTTATTCGGGTATCCGCCCTATTCCAGCCATGCGCCCTGGATAAGGGAACCACAAGGGATGGCCACAGCTCGACATCGGCGGGGCCATAATGCGCCCGCACCGTCCGTCGGTCGAATGCTATGTAATGATCGCCGCCGCCGCCTCCCCTCCCTTCGTCGAATATCCTCCCAGTGGTACCTCCACGTGACGATAGTGACGTACGGCAAGTAGTACACGGTGATGCGAGCTGCGTGACAGGCGACGTGGTCCCCGACAGCGCATGGCAGAAGTACTCCTACTGGCCTGAGGCGACGAGGGCAGGATGGGGATGTGCTCAGATACGCCCTAACACTGGCGACCTCGTTGTGCATGGGACCCTGCCAGGGCCAATTCACACGTCTCCGAAGGCTGAGTGATTTGCAGCGGTTCAGAGTTTGCGCGCCGCCATTCTTCCGCTCAGAATTCTAACATATTCTCTGGATGTGCTTCATGGTCTGGATCGTGGGGTTGTCAGCCTGGGCGTCCGAATGCTGATTTGTGGCGTGAGATATGGCGACGAACCGAGGACCTCGGAAGTCGTTCGGAATCCCTTCAAGTCGCTCACGCTCCTAGGAACCAAAAAGGCCGGGGATATGAGACGAGGGGAAACATATGGGCGGATTTCGCGGCATGCCACGGTCGAGACATGCATGCTACATCTAGCGAACTAGCCAAGCAATTGAAACGCTTATTCCGCTCGGCTCGTCAAGATTTGATGTGGATCGCCAAGGCCCACACTAAGTTAGTAGGGGCCACGGTTGTTCCTGGAGAATATAAGTTTCGGGAGCGTTGGCGGGACAGGGCCAAAGCCAAGGCTCAGAACGCCGCCGACATAAATGTATACCATGCCTTGTGCCCCTCTGGCAGAGGATGGCGACGCCCATCCTGCGCCAAGTGTGTCGGGGCCCCTAGGCAGCGCAAGATTATCGTGTGTCGCACCTGCCATGCGAAGATATCTTTGCGTGAGCGCATGCTCTCCCCGCGGAGTTGATCCTCCTATGGATTCCGAGGGCGTATCGCAATGCAGTATCCCGCCAGATATCCAGAGTTTGGATGTATCGAGAGTGCGGCCAGCCTCTCCCGACAGTGACATTCGCAGGGTGAGAGCGCGGTTGCTGGCCTCCCTGGAGTCAGCAAGTAGGGATCGGTCGTCGGAGATGTCGTTGCATCATGCTAACGAGGGTCAGGTTAACTTCGCTCCTCCTGGACCTGAACCTCAGGAGGGAGGGGGGTGACGTCGTCGCCGTCGGAGTCTGGTAGGGATGAGGGAGCCTCGTGCCCGAATAGGACCGTGGAGCCCTCTCGAGACAGTGGGGACCACACGTCTCAGATGGAAGGGCGTGGTCACGCTCACGCGGCTGCGGCCAGTATCCGATCTAGATCCCCTTCTCCTCCCCGCACATTGTGAGAGCGCGGATTTCAGGCCCCGAGCCGCTCTCAACGGACAAGGCTGTCAGGTTTGCTCTCGCTACCGGATACCGCGGACGCCCTCGAGCAGGCTGTCCACGCTCCCAGGCGGGGCCATTTCCCGTTGCTGCTTCTGCCGCCGCCTCCTCCTCCTGCCCCACCGAGGCCGCACCGAGGCCGCAGGGACGTAGAGACCGCACCGAGGCCCACCGAGGCCGCACCGAGGCCCACCTCCTCTGAGTTTGCATCGTAGAGACCCACCGAGGCCGCAGGGAAGAGAGCCTCCGATAACGTCTCGGAGGCTGGGGGGTACGGGTGGTGGCGCCGCTGCTAATCCCAGCTCTCGTCCTGCTCAGCCCCTGCCCCTGTTTGGAGACATTCTCCACTAAGCGGCTCTGGGGCATGAGCTTTTTGTGGCCCCTGGATCGGTGGTCATGTGGTTGAGTTGTGGCGGCATCTCGACGGGCAAAGCAGCTTCCTTGGTCTCGCAATGCCCGCCCCCGCCACGTTCTAAGCGTGCTGCGTCACACATGTTGCGTTTCAACACGAATAGGCACCCCGCTGACAATAAGCGGCACGAAAACATATATGGCCAGAGACGTCTCAGAGTCGGTGACCCCGAGGGTTCCCTGGTTGAGCCTTGGTGAACTCGTTTGTCGGGTTTCTGTTTGACATTCGCCTAATCTTCCTGCGAGCTCTGTACTGCGCTTGCGCGCCCTCCCCGCCGTGATCCCGACGTCGAGTGGGACCTTTGGGGTGAACGCCGAGCGAGCGCTGAGCAGTGACCGAAGGGTCTTGGCTCTCCTGCAGTGGCCGTTGGCGCTTCGCGCGACGGACTCCCTTCAGGCTGCGTCCTCCTCCTCCTCCTCCTCCTCCTCCTCCTCCTCCTCCTCCTCTTCCTCCTCCTCCTCCACCCAATGAAACCATGGTTCTCGGAACAAGCCTGCGCAGGGGCGGCAGGTAGAAAGACAACCAGCACAGGAGCCAAGAGAATCGGCACCATCACCACCACCGTCGCGGGGAGCCAGGGAGGGCCCTCCTGCCGGTGTACCCAACGTCCAGCTCGGGGAGGCATCTTGGATCTCCTCGCCAGATACGGCACGCCAGGGTTGATGTGGCTTCTCGTCCATCCGACCGGCAGACCCAGACATGCGATTCTTCACTTTTCATTACGTGGACCCTCCAATGCATCGACTCTTTTTCAGGGACCGATGTTTTATCCTGAGTCGTATCTTAACGGCCCCGAGGCCCGGCGAGGGCCCTCAGAAACCGAACACGGCCAAACAAATGCCGCCGTTTTTTTTACAGCGCAAACATGTTTGGGAAACGGTTGCCGAGCGCGATTTCGCGTGCAATCGCCAGCCAGGTGACGTGCTTCGAATGAGCTAGCAAACGCCCCCCCCCCCCCGCGCGTGCCTGCGCGACGCGGACGGCCTCGCTGAACTTCTCGGTGGTCTGCAGCTGGGGCCCGCGGGCTGTCTGCTCAGAGCGCTGTCGGGCACGCCGAACGAGGGCTCAGCCCATCAGAGATGAGGAATGCGGAAGGAAGAGACAGACCTCGCTCCTCGATTCCTCCTCCTCCTCCTCCTCCTCGCCCGCGCGCTCCCGCGCGCGCGCTCCTGCCGACTCCGTCCACCCGCCCGCGCTCCCGCGCGCGACGGGAAAGAGGATCGGCGAAGCTTGTGCGGGAGGCTTGTCCTCGATTGTGGCCGCTGGGGGGGGGGGCGCTCGGGATGAAAGAAGCCCGTCCCGTTGAGAGGGGGTCTGCGGTCGAGAACTTTTGGAGAGCGGGTCGCCGCGGCGGTCCCGGCGACACACTACGCCCTGCGAGTGGATGGCGTGCCGCTCCGCTCCGCGGGGCGGGCGGCCTCGGAGAGGCTCGGGGTGTGGACGCCTGGGGACAGCGCCGCGGATAGCGTGCCGCTCCAAAGCGTGGCAGGCCAGGATCGGCGGAGCGACGCGCTGCACAAGAGTTCCCGTCCGTGGCCCCCCTCCCCTGGCACGCAGAGCGCGCCAGGGGCGGCGCCGGAGGCGCCGCCAGGGGGCCCCAGCGCCAGGCCAAGGAATCCGCGCGGAGCCCCGAAAGTTTATGCCTTGCTTCTTCCTCTTCTTCCTCGAGTCTGGAAGGCCTAGAACCCTAGAACCGACGGGGCGATGCGCTGCACAGAAGCTCGCGACCGTAGCCCCCTTGGGGGTGGCCCGCGCTGCACCACGACGCCGCGTCGGAGTCCGGTCTGGGACAGGGCAAGGCCGCGGCCCGAGGAGAGGGCGGCGAGGCCGCCGCCCTCTCCCGGGCCTTTCGGCACCTCTCGACCCGGGGAGAGGGGGTCCAGATCCCCGGGGTCCACGTTGTTAGGGGAACGAGCAGTGACAGAAGCACACAAGCTCGGAGGTCCGCGCGGAGTTCTCGGATCCGCGCCGGACCCCCCTGGCGGCGCCTCCGGCGCCGCCCCTGGCGCGCTCTGCGCGGCATGAAGGGGGGTCCAGCGCGAATCCGAGAACTCCGCGGGGACCTCCGAGCTTTTATGTTTATGTCATCGTTCGTCCCCCTAGTTGTTCCCATCGTACTTCTCATTGCACCGGCCTGGCAGACGTGCTGCAGCGGATTTCTGCGCGGGTCTCTGACAACGCAAGACCCCGAAACTGGCGGAAAAAACGTGAATTTCGCGTGGACTTGTTTAGGGTCTTCATTCCTGGCCAAACAAAAATCCGCACGAAATTCACCTCGAAATCTGGAACGAAGTTCTCCAGGACACTCCGGGCCCATCCCATCGTTTTCCGATCGAAATCCGCTCTGCGATGTTAGAGCTTACGGGCCACATTCCAAAAATTAATGGCCCACGCTGCACCACGACGTCGCGTCGGAGTTTTCTCTGGGACAAGGCACCGGCCCATCAACTCGGACCCCATCTTCGAGGCTCAGATCAGAAGAGTTCAAACACCGCGTACCGCGTGACCGCGAGGCGCGGCGCGTGGCTTTGCCTCCGCGCCCTTGAGCGCCGCAGCCTGGACGTCGCGCCTGTGGGGGTGATCTGCCTATCCCAGAAGCTCTGTTTTTTTGGGGGGGAGACAGGGGGCGAAGAAAGGTAACGATGTTCAGCCCAGGTGGTGAAAACCGTCAGCATCCCAACCTTTCCCAGAAGTCCGGACGTGCGCCGTGCCGGAAGATGCGAGAGAGCGCGCGCGCCAGGCAGGGATGCATTCTCCAGGGCGCCGCGGCGCGGCAGAAGCGAAGACGACCCACGAGCGGCGAACGTAACCATATCCACGCCCTCGCGGTCTGGATCCGGGATCGCGATCCCAAAGTTACGCGTTGGCACAGACAAGGTTCACTCGGGGCATCCGCGACAAAAACGCTCCGTATCCGCGGGATCGCGGTCCAAAGGCCTGGCCCACGATGCCGCGGATACGGATACGTTTGTCGTCTACGATCGACAGCGGCGACGACCGCGACGACGACGACGACGACGACGAAGGGGAGGACAGGAGAGCATCTAGGCTTTCCCCAATTCAGCCTTGCCTAAAGGGTTCTGATTGTTTGTTTGTGAACGCAACCAGTGGGTGCGGGGTCCTTCGTCAGAGGCGTTGCCCAGGGTTGCCCGAGCGGTCCCTGGCGTTGCTCGGGGTTGACTGGGTTTGCCGGCGCACTGTCAAGCAATGCCAAGTATGTCAAGCAATGCCAAACAATGCCAAGCAATGCCAAGCAATGTCAAGTAATGCCGAGCAAAGCCGCGCAATGCCAAGCAACGCCGATCAATCCCAGGCCACCTCAAAGAATGCCAAGCAATGCCCAGCACTGCCAAGCAATGCTACGCAACGCCAAGCACTGCGAAGCAATGCCAAGCAATGCCGAGCAATGCCGAGCAATGCCAAGAAATGGCGAACAATGCCAACCAACGATTCCAAGCAATGCCAAGCAGCGCCAGGCAGTGGCAAAGTATGCCAAGCAGCGCGAAGCAATGCCAAGCATGTTCAGACCGTGACACGCAATGCCACGCAATGCAAAGCATTTCTCAGCAACGATGCCAAGCAATGCCAAGCAACACCAAACAATACCAAACAATGCTTTGCATTGCACTGCTTTGCATCGCTCAGAACGTCTTTGAACTGCCTCGGAAGAAAGAAGACCCTGATTGGGGTCGCGCCAAATTCATTGATGGTTTGCCCTCCTTGGGGGGCCTCCGGGAGGCCTCTCGTCGCCACGGCTGGATCCGGCTCGGAATCCACCCGGCCATCTGGGCGCAGGCGGTTTAGAGAGATGGTTCTTCCAGCCCACTCTCTTTCATATCGAGGATGGCTTACCGCTCTACCTACCTCCTCCCCTGGGGTCTGGGCCAGGGTTTCGTGCGGGGGTGGAGGGGTCAAGGTGGTTCGAGGTGGCTCCATGAAGGCCCCAGGCACGGTTAGGGCATTTGACAAGGAACCCTTAGATCAGGAATCCAGGGTCTGGAAGCCAGTGGAACACCAATTGAGGCTTAGCCATGGATATCACTGCAGCCTTAATCAGATAAGGAATCATCCAGGGTCTGAAGCCTCCTGGGCGCATCACTTGACGAACGCCCCCATCGTATATCAAGATGGTGCAACATGGCTTCTAACGTGCTTCCCACAGGCCCCAAGACCGCCACAGGACGGCTCCAAGCAGCCCTGGAGACTCCCAAGACCGCCCCCGAGCGGCCAACATCATTCAAAATCCTTTGGTTTGTCAGTTGAGTCAGCCTTCTCTCCTTTCCGCGTCTGATTTGTCCTTGCGCCCTCCAGATGACTCCAAGCTCGCACAAGAGGCTAAAGCGAGAACCACATGTTGAAAAGGAACCGCCCTCAATCCGTGAAAATCTTGCATGTTTTAATGTGCGCGGCGCTAAGGCGAGAGCCGCATGTTGAAAACCATCCGCCCTCAAGCCGTGAAGCTCTTGCAATTTGATTGGAAGAATGTGCGCGGCGCTAAGGCGAGAGCCACATGTTGAAAAGGAACCGCCCTCAATCCGTGAAACGCTTGCTTATATATATATATATATATATATATATGTACATATATATACACACACATACATACACATAAAAACACACACAACACAACATAACGAATGCGCGCGGCGCTAAGGCGAAAGCCACATATTGAAAGCGACCCACCCTCAATGCGTGGAGCTCTTGCAAACGTTTAAAGCGAATGTGCGCGGCGCTAAGGCGAGAGCCACATTTTGAAAACCAACCGCCCTCCCTCTGTGAAGCCGTTGCCGCTATTTAAGCTTCAGAGTCATAAGCGGTGGGGAAGTCTCAGGCGCAACGCCCGACCCGCCCTAAAAGCTGGCCTCGGGGTGCGACAGGGAGGAGCTATCTAGAAAGAGGAGGAATGGAGGCGGAGGAGGAGGAGAAGAAGGAGGAGGGGGAGGAGGAGGAGGAAGAGGAGGAGGAGGAGGAGGAGGAGGACGAGGAGGAGGGGGAGGAGGAGGAGGAGGAGGAGGGGGAGGAGGGGGAGGAGGGGAGGAGGGGGGAGGGGGAGGAGGGGGAGGAGGAGGAGGAGCAGGAGGAGGAGGAGAAGGAGGAGGAGGAGGAGGAGGAGGAGGAGGGAGGGAGGAGGGAGGAGGGAGGAGGAGGAGGAGGAGGAGGGAGGGAGGAGGGAGGAGGAGGGAGGAGGAGGAGGAGAGGAGGAAGGAGGAGGGAGGAGGGAGGGAGGGAGGGAGGAGGAGGAGGAGGAGGAGGGAGGAGGAGGGAGGAGGGAGGAGGGGAGGAGGAGGGAGAGGAGAGGAGGAAGGAGGAGGGAGGAGGGAGGGAGGAGGAAGGAGGGAGGAGGGAGGAGGGTGGAGGAGGAGGGAGGAGGGAGGAGGAGGAGGAGGAGGAGGAGGAGGGAGGAGGAGGAGAGCCCCAAGACGGGCCCACAAATGCTCCCAAACGGCCCCAACAGCGCTCAATATCACCTCAACAGGGTGCCAAGAGGACCCCAAGAGGGGATTCGTTGGCATCGCCCTCGCTTTGATCGTTGTAAGAGAGCCCGAAAGGTCTCGAAGAGGGCCCCAGGAGAGCCTCAAAGCGCTTCGAGGGCATACGAAAGGGCCCCAGGAGAGCTCAACGATGGCTCCAAGAGGCCTCCAAGAGGCCTCCAAGGGGCTCTGATTTCACAATTGTTCAGGCATCCCAAGAGAGGTTGGAGGGTCGCTCCCCGAACCCAGGCCCTTTCGCGTCGTGACACAAGAGGCAGCGCAAAGGCTGTGGCGATGTTCGGCCGCTCGGGGCCATTGCTGGACCAGACGACTGGGGATGAAGAGGCGGCCCCCAGGGAAGAGGTCCAGACCTCTGGGGGCGAACGCTGCGAGGAACAAGAGGCGCGACGTCGGGGGTATTGGGGTGGGTTCTCCTGCACGATCGTCTCTGCACGCCTCCTCCGAGAGAAACGTCGCAGGCCGCGGCAAGCAGAACTGGTCGCCGCCCGACGACGCCCCCATCGGAGTTGTCTCCCCCCGGCACCGTCCTGCACGTGGTCCAGAGCGGCGCCGCAGGCCCAGTCCAGCTGTGGTGGCGACGGGTTACATGGACCCTAAGGCGCCCCTCAAGAGGGCCTCCAGGAGGCAAAATCATCGAATCTCCCAGGGAGCTTTCCAATGGTTTTGCACTTCTCGCCATTTCGGGCTCCCGACGGCAACACCAAACTCCGCCTCCAGATAGCGGATCGTGCACAGATGTCCGCCGCCAGCAAAAGTCCGCCGCAGAAATCACGCGGTGGGCGGAGACGAGTGCGCTCTGGTGCTAGGCGGCAGCGCCAGGTCAGGCGTGTACCCGCCTGGCGCTCGCTTGTGTGCGCCCAGACTTCACGCCATGATCTACAAAAGGGTGAGTCATCCTTGCGCTCGCATGTGATCGGACGTCCGTGTGCGAACACAATCGACCTCCAATGACAATACCAACGCCTACGCAAAGTGACAACCGCGGCAATCTTGACTGCATGCATCACCAGTGGCCCCGCCATCGGTATCAGCGCCAAAGCTATTGCGCACATCGAAATACATTGCCCTCATGGCGCTGCCAAATGTACTACTGGAGCCTACGCGCGCAACGACCACTGTCTAAGGAATCATCTCGAAGCCCGCATCTCCTTTCAATATCACTCCAAATACGTTAGACTGCCAAACAACGGGCAACTCATCGCTGCAACATCTGCGGCCGACCATCCCACGATTGCCACTGGCTGAGCGACTCGACTTCCACGGTACAATAAATTATGGTATCGATCTGATCGCCCCCAAGGCAGCTCTGACTCTACCCTCAGTGAAGCCTGAGGTTGCGGCTTCAGGGGGCCGCGGGGTGGGGTGGACCGAGCTTGGCATACCATAAGCTTGTCCGGCATCAGGGACGCCTGTCCCGTGGCGGCTGGAACATTTGTACCCTTGCGTGCCGCCGTGGGGGTATGAACTTTCCAGCCGCCCTGGGACATGCGTCTCCGATGGTGGAACACATCAGTTTGAATAGTTCTGTTACCCCGCCGGCTAACGGCCACCACTCCAGCGAAGGGTCATTCTCACGCGAAGCCGAGAAGTGGGCGCTGCTCTCTCTGCCTCTCGTCGCCAACCTGCCTCCCCTCGGGTCTGTTCTGTCAGCCAGCGGGGACACCACGGAGTAGAAGTTGTCCTGGCCGCGCGAGCGAGAGAGAAGCACCCCGGGACTCCGGGCCGACATCGGCTCGACGAGTCCGCGAACCGCCGGCGCCAGGGAGGGACTCAGACCTCCAGAGGCTCGAACATCTCGAATCTCGAGTCACAAGCTTCCTGCGTCTCTGCCTCAAGAGGCAAATTTCGCGCCCTGGGCTTGTTGGACAACCAGTACGGAAAGCCTGTCCCCGGGCAAGGGTCGAGAGGTCCGGCACCGACGGCATCGCGCAGATCGACTCGTCCGACGGGGGCCCCGATCTGCTGGTGCGTCACCTTTTGAGCACTGGGCGTGTTCGCCCGGTCTCGGGCCCCAGGAGCGTCGCGGATCGCCCCAGCTCGGGATGTGCCGCAAAAAGTTTGGGTCGAGAACTCCGGATGCGATGGGAAAAGGGCCCTGTGCGCACGCGAGAAGGTAATCTGAGGAGTACCCCCTCGCGACGTCGGATACCTGGGCAATGGTGCGGAGAGGGGGGGGAGCGTGAGGAGAAGGAGAAGGCACACCTTTCTCCCCAGCAAGCGTATCTGTGGGAGGAGGAGGCGAAAGGGAAAGGCGCGACGATCATTCAGCCGATCCACGTACCACTCTGTCCACCGCGGGCTTCAGGAATGGACCATGGAACGACACGAACTGAACCCCAGGAGCGTATCAGCGCCAGGGGAAGGAGGAGGAGGAGGAGGAGGAGCAGGAGGAGCAGGAGGAGCAGGAGGAGCAGGAGCAGGGGGGAGCAGGGGGGAACGGTGCAGCAGGAGGCAAAATTAGGCTCACTGGTTTCCAGCCACGTGCGTCTTGGCACCTCGGCCGCGGTTCGCAGATCAGCGTCAGGCGGCGCACGCTACGGCCGCCACTGCAAGTGAACAGAAGGTAGGCCCACAAAACACAGCCTCCGATGCAGGCAAGGCTCAACACGAAGGAGTCCTCGACACCGGCGGGAGCTCGGAGTGGGCCACAACTACAGAACAGTAGCAGCACCTATATATATATATATATATAAATACATATATACATATATATATGGGTATATATGTACATACATGTATATGTACACACACACGCTTCCGAACACCGTCGCGGATGTGTGTGCATGTGTTGTGTATAGATGTATAAAAACACGTATGTTTATGTATGCCAGCATCTGCATATACATATGTGGATACAATGTTACTGCTATAGTTAAAAGGGCTACTACTGCGCCTCCAAGGGGCTCTCATGCTTCGCCTGGTTCGTGGACCTCGTTATATAGTTATGTAGATGTATACATATACATATATATATATATATACACAAACATATTCCTCAAGGCTTGGATCATTTCCGTCGCAAGTCACATCAATCAAAAGTGCACCAGAAGTACGAGACAACGGGGCTACTGGGAAGAATGGCACCTAGGAGAGGTGATTCAACGCCTGGCGCACCCAACGGCCTTGCCAGCAGCGCTGCGCGTCTGTCCAACCGCAAGCGCGCGAGACTGGTCGGATCGCTGAGCCGAAACGCCCGAGCACTTAATCTTATTCGCCCAGGCGAGCACATTCTGAGGCCGAGAGTCTGGTGGAACTCCGGGGGCGGGCACAGACCTGGGACCAACGCGCAAGGGAGGCGAGTCAGGAACCGAGCGCCGCAAACCTGACAAGCGCCACTTGCCGAGCAAACCTCGCGCTCCGCGCTACGCGCGGGCGTGCGACCGCGAAGCGCGACTGGCGGCGAAAGACATTCCGCTCGCCGCGCACGAATGCCTCACGGATTACGGGCTCGGCGCAGGCAGAACTCCGGGTCCGGAGTCGCAGAGCGAGGAAGAACGCATGATGCATGCAACCGCGTCGCTCCATTGAGCGGGCTGGCCCACCATCACTTGCATTCGCGGTGCTCCGTCGACCCGGAGGTCGGGGCGGCGAGAACACAATGCAGGCATGCGCCACAGACAACGAAGATCTCCCCGAAGCAGGGCAAACCGGGGGATAGCGGAGCCCCCGCGCGGGCCCCAAGCAGCGACAACAGCTCAGGCGGGCCGGGCCGCGCAGCCCCAGCGAAATAGACCAGTCGCTGCCGCATGAGAATGCAATCGGCTGATGATTGCTTATGAACCGGTCTCACGCTCAAATCGGCGCCCGTGGAGCCATGCTGGCAGAGGCCGAAGATGCGTCGAAGAACGCGCATGCACGGCGCGTGAAGCACTCGCAGAGCAGGCAGGGAGAGGACTCAAACATGGCAAACGAATGGCTGCCTAGGAAATAGAAGACAATGAAGAATGAGCGAGGCGTATAAGCGTTCCGCAACACCTAAACAGTCGTTGCTAAACACGGGCGACGACAGGGGGCCACAAGAGGCCAAGGCGAACTTTGCCCGGGCGCGGGTTTCAGGTACAAACTGGCCCGTTCCAGGGGCCACGCCCCTGAGATGCTGCAGTCAAAGACGGCCGTGATGCTCTCGTCTCGGCCAAGGACCTGCGCGGCCAAGGATTGGCCCGGGCTTCGTCGACGTCGCTGGCAATGCTCGGCGGAGCGCGCGCCGCGGCATACGATGGTGCACTCAGTTTTGCCGGGCTTCCAGTTGATGATGAACTTCGACATGCCGAACATGGATGCAAGCTTGGTCAATGGGACGCCCGCGCGTTCGCGTGACACGCGCGGGGCGGGCGCGCTGGGCATTAGGCACTCGTCCCCCGCGAATGTCACGTCGATGACAGACGCGTCTCCTTCTGGCAGGCCAGCCCCCATGGGAGAAGTGAACCAGCACGCGCAACTGCCACGGCGCAATCTGAGCGCGATGCCGGCGTCGAGCAGGTCATCCCTGAGCGCGATCAGGCCGACGTAGTAGACGCCAAAGAAAACTGCGCTGCCGAACTTGCAGCCATATATATATACATATATGTATATACATATATGTATATACATACAAACATACCTAAATAAGTACGCCAGGGATGACAGTCTCGAGGATACACCAAATTAACTTCGCAGGCGCGCATGCACGTGGTGCTAACCAAAAGCAGGGAAAGCAGGATGAGACGCGGCGTGCAATCCGTCCGTCAGCCCGTCGAGCAGGACCAGCGGTAATATGATGGCTGCGGTCAGCCTGCTGGGCGTCGCAACGAGGGTCGCGATCGACCAAATCGAGCTGCTGAACTGCACTAGCACTGAGCCGAAGACGGCGATTGAGCACAAATGTTCGACACTCAGGCCGGCGCGCGTCTAAAATGTGAGACGGACGGCGGATGCGCGAGACACAATCAGCGCCAAGCATGGGCGCGTGGGTCTGGGCACGCACAAGCGCGCTTCATTCCGCTTCCCGCACTTCGCGCCCCGGTGGGGTTGGAGTCCGCGAGACGAGCTGAATGCTTCGCCGCGCTCGCAGACACACGCTTCCACCCCTGGCGTCGGGCGCAGGGCGGGGGGCTGATCGCGCGGAGTCTGCGAAGACAACGCGACCAACGAACGCCCCCCCCCCCCCCCCCCCGCATCTCCATCGCGCATCAGGCGGGCTCGCGCCGGAGGACCATCAGCAAGGGCGGGCAAGTCAAGAGGGGGGCGGGGCCGAAGGAATCCGGCACCCGTCTCCAGAGCGCGGGCCCACCGCTTCGGGCGAGCGCGCAAGATGGCAATCAGCGCCCGCGGCCTCGCGCGCACGGGCGCAGCAAGTCAAGCGAAGCCCGGCGAGGGCGCGCCCGATCGACAGCCGACGGAGCGCCCCCCGCGCCTCGCGGTCCGCGCGGGAGCGGGGGGGGAGCGAGGCCCCCCGAAGATCCTTCCGAGGACGGCCACGTAGACTGCATTCAAACACTTCAGGCGGCTTGGAGAGGGCGCAAGAACATGAATGCTGAAAAGCAGCCGAGTGACCAGAAGACACTGCGGGAGGTGCAAATTGCGACGAGTCTGGATGAGATGAGCAGCAAACACTTCACATGAGATCGGGCCGCACGCGGCGAGCGCCTTGGCCGCCTTAGCTCTCGCATCAGACATGTCAGCGCGCTGCAGGGACGAGCCGGCGCCTAAGTGCTCGCGATAACTGGCGACGCCGATGGACATGCCGCTGCCGGGGGCAGATGCGGCGGGCGCCGTTGCATTGGCGACGCGCTTCTCGGCGAACCGTGGCCTTCAGGCCCGGCGCGACGCCCTCGCCGCGGCCGAGGGAGGAGCGCGCGCCTCGTCGCTCCAGACCCCACGTGCAAAGCAGAGGCGCAGGCTCACTGCGGCGCGGATGGCTCGCGAAGTTGGCCCCTGGCAGCGACGTCGCCGCGAAAATATGGCATCGACGCAGTTCTGCCGCGCCTTTTTGACCTCGTCGGCGGCCGAAGTAAGCTCGCAGCCAGGCTTGATCAAGCACTGACTGGGCTCGCGAGGCCGGGGGCCGCGGGCGCGCGGGGCCGCGAAAACTTGCCGGGGGTCGCGCTCATCAGCGGCGCTGGAAGCGCCGGCAGCCAGAAGGCCAATAAACTATTGAGGGCGACTAGCAATTAGAGGGCGCCTTGCCTTCTGAATAGCGAAGATCTGAGCAGCGCAGCACGCCTCGGCCATGAACAATCGACCGACCTCCGCACGGAGAGCAGATATATGCCAAAGGAAGAGGAGGAGGAGACGACGACGACGACGAGGAAAGCGGGGAGCTCTGCTCGTGCCAGGCAATGAAAACAGAAATCATGTGCATGGACTGGCGTTGCGTAGTGAAATTGAAGCGCGACGACGCAAGGGAGCGATGCGCTGAATTAGCTGCCGCTCCCGCGGAGAGATCAATGGCCTTCGGGGCTGGCGCGCGGGGGGTCCAAAGCTTGTCGCGGCAGCCCATCAACTCCAATTATTGAGCAATGCGAGATGGTCATCACAGCGCGCGGATTCTGGCACATCTGGAAAAATCCACATGGGCGGCCGGAAACGCCCCCGGATATCAGGGCCCTGCAGGTTTGCCTCGTCGAGGCGGAACTGCCGGACGCATGAGGTGGGATCGGTTTCCGGGCACACTTTGGAACGCAACGACGCACCATGATAGTCATTCTTCGCTGACACAATCAAATCTAGGGAGTAGTCCACATAGCAAGCCCCCCGGCGGGCATACCAGACTCTGGCGGAAGGATGTAATCGATTCGCGAAGTGGCGGCGCGCATGGACGTCCACGCGTGGCCACTCTCACCCCAAGCACTGCTGATTCGCATGTTTTCGTGCTCGGGCATGCTCGGTCCGACGGCGACAAAGCCGACTGTGCCAAGGCGCCCATTGGCATCTATCCAGAGAAGCCCGCAATGTGATGAGAGCCCTGCATCTTAGACTGCATTTGCGAAATCTGGCTCGGCCAGGCGTCGCGCGCGGGAGGGGGCGCGAGGAGCGAAGCGCATGTGCGACAAGAGAGCCGAGCTCGAGACAAATGCGAACAATGGCATAGGAGAGCGCGCGGCGACACAGACGCACGCTGATGCTCCCAACACTGCACGCCAAGAGAGCCATCGGGTTCCGCGGCGGCCGCAAGCATTGAATAAGATTGACCTTCGGTCTGCTCCGAGGTGGAGGAGCGGCATTCCTGAATCCCTATCACATCTACATGGCGATCTTTCAACTGCTCCTCAAGCAAAACGACCTTCGTGCGCACGCATACACCGCTGCCCTCGGCGCATGACCGCTCAGCCTGATAAGGATGAAGCGCCATCGCATTGGCAGTGGCGCATGCAAACAGCACTGGCGCACTGTCCAGCACATGTCGCTGATATCGTCGTCCCCCGACTGGAAAACTTTCGCCTGCCTGCTACGGAGGGTGAAATAGTCGTGAATGTAGCGTTTAGGAGGCTGCTTCTCACGATGGCGAACATGCAGAGGTCCCGGCGGTTGCTTGCCGTTCATCCGGCGGGGCGACGTCTGCGCAGCATTGGCCAAGGTGGCCCGGAACTTCGAGATGATGGCCTCGGACTGGGACTGCGCCTCGTTGATGGCCTCGGGAGAGACAGAACCGAACTTCGTTAGGTCTGCGCTACTGCTTGGAACTGGGCCATGAACTCATCCAGCGTGTCCTGACCCGGACGGAGGCGGAGGATGCGCGACCTGTTTCTCGAGCTCTGCCACGTCTGTTGCGCCAGCTTGAAGCCATCCTCGGCCGTGGTCTGGCGAGTGCGCGCGCGCTCGAAGGCCGCCAGGGCCCCGTCGAGGTGCTTGCCCAGCAGGCGGAGGTCGCCAATCTGCTTGCGGCGCGCACCGAGCTGCTGCTGGAGCTGGTTCCGCGCCAGCTCGAGCGAGGGGTCCTTCGGCATCGCCTGAAGAGTGGCCTGGAGCTGTCTGACGGATTCGACAAGCTCGCTCTTGGTCGCCGATGCCTCCTCCTCGGCGGGGTCGGAGGGCGGCGCCGCCGTCGGAGGTGAAGACGAAAGGGCCAAAAGGTGCCACGCCAGCCCCCTGAGCCAGCTCCTCCGCAACGATCTTGAGGTGCTGTTGGACCGGATTGCCGCCAGGGCGGGTAATCGTAGAAACCGTGGGGCTGCTGTCCAACGTTGGAGGCGCGTTGAGTGACCCTTTCGCTGCTTCCGCCCACGATCGCCGCAACCCGCACGTGGAGCAAGCCTGCTTGCTGAAGTTGGTAGACTGGCATCCCGAGAACGTCCACAACGTCATCTCGACTGGCTTCTGGCGGGACCCGACATACTGCCAGTGCCCCGCAGGGTCGCGTTTCCGCTCCGACGTAGCTGGCGACTGCAATGGCGGCTGCGCTCGCTGCGCAGAGCCACCTGGTGAAGTCCACGAGCGCCATTGCGCCATGCCGGGCACCCTGCGCGGCAAAAAGACAATGGGCGGACGGGCTGCGCGTGAGGAGCACAAGTGCAAAAGCTGGTTTAGTCTTACGCTACAGCTCACGCCTAAACCTTAGGCTTGAGCCAAAATTGATACGGATTCTCTCTCTCTCTCTATATATATATACAAGACTGCATTGGCGCTTCGCGCAATGCACCTTGGTCTGATAAGTGGACGAAGCAGGCAGACTGAGAGAGGTAAGCCGGCCAAGACAGAAATAGTTTCTGGTGGCCGATGTCGCCATCACAGTGGTTACATTGTTCTTCTTGTAACTTCCCTTATTGTTGTTTTCGTCCATGTTCTCTTCCGAAGTGTCGAGTAAACTGGCACACGAAGGCTTCTTCGTCCTCTTCTGATTCGTTCGCGGAAGCTCCTTCGTGGAGAATTTCTGGAGAGCTTCGCGGAAGCATTGCAGGGGTTCCTTGGGAGCCTCTGGAGGCGGCCGTGGCGCCTTTCGGCGACTAGTGGGGAAACCATCGAGCCACCATACCGGGAGTCGTGGTTCCAGATCACGCTTTGCATTCTTGGGGAAGTTGTCTTGAAGACAATTTAGGGCCGTGGTGAGGTCTCCCGTGGGCAGAATTGGGGCCGTCTTGGACCCTCATGGGGCCCTCTTGTACTGTCAAGAAGCCCGTCGGACTTGTCGTGGAGCGTTTTTCGCTGTTTTTTCTAGCGATCTCGGACGCTTGGAAGCTTGAATGAGCGAGCATCCGAACATTTAACAAAAACACATTGAAACATCCAGGAGTTTTCCAAATTTCGATCGCCTCTTCCAGGTGACATTCGGGCCGTCTTCGGGCGTCCAGCGGGGGTCTGGGGCGCTTGATGCCATCTTCGATCGTTTTGGGAGTCTCTTAGGCCTTGTTCCGGTTGTTTGCGATCATTTTGGGCCAGTCATGGGGCCGCATGTGAGCAATTTGGGGGCCGTCCTGGGCCCTCATGAGACCGTGTTGGGGGGACAGGAAGTGCATTTGGCTCGCCTTGGAGCGCTTTTTTCCAGCGTTGTCGGACGCTTGGAGGCCCGAGTGAGCGAGTATCCGGAAATCATACGAAAAAAAAAAATGACGTATCAATGTTTGTCCAAATTTCGAGCGCCTCTTCCAGGTGAAGCATCCGCCACCGTGCCTTCAGCACGTAGTGGAGTGCCTCAAGACTCATGCAGCCCTCTAGCACTGAGAGGTAGAGGGGCTGTAAGGCTCTAAGGGCCCGAACCCCCAGTTCCGAGCCGCTCCCAGGATTTCCCAGGAACTCTTGAAAGCTCCTGAGAGCTCCTGGGGCTACTGGGAGCCCCTCGGCCGGGTTAAGACGACCTCCCGAACCCTCTGGAGCGTCTCCAGAACCGCCTCAGATGGCCCAAGAGGGCCCCAGAGCGGTCCAAGACAGCTTCAAGGCGGCCCATTGTGACAGCCCGGGGGCCCACAAGACGCCCCAAGGGGGCCCCGAGAGCACCCCAAAAGACATCAGTTCTTGAAGGAACACGTATATTTCCAACATGTTCCCCCCCCGGGTTTTCACAGCGTCCAAGGCGGCCCAGGAAACCTTCAAAACGCCCAAAGATGGCCCCAAAGGCCTTCTAGAAGGCCCCAAGACGGCTCAAGAGGGCCCCAAGACGGCACAAGAGGCAGGCGCCCAAGACGGCCCAAGCAGGCCCCAAGAGGGCCCAAGATGGGTCCAAGATGGGGAGCTCGAGCTGAGATTTCGAGCCCTCCACCCCAAGGCGCCCCCAAGGATCGCCAGCAAGCCCCCAAGAAGTCTCCAAGAGGACCCATCAGGCCCAGAAGAAGCCCCAGGAGGCCCCCAAACGGCCCCCATGAGGCCAAAGAGGCTTCAAAACTGCCTCCACGAGACTCCCTAGAGAGACCCCGACAAGCATCCAAGCGGCCACTGACCCACAACCCAGGCACTGTGGCAGAATGGGCCGCAGGCCACTACATATACCTATAAGACCACCCTGCGGGTGATAAGGAGGTTGGGGGGGAGGGGGCCAGCAATGGGCAACAGTGGTCATTGTTGTTCTGACGGTGCCAATGGAGATTGTTGCGTTGCCGCTCGCTCTTGGGAGCCTTGGTGTCGAGTTGTTTACGTCACCCTTCGCTCTTGGGCGCCTTGGCACCACTTCCCCCCCCCCCGGGAACCAACGAAATAATAAATTAGTTCGTTCATTCTGCAAGGGCTTGGGGAGCCGTTTGGGCTCGTCTTTTGGACCCCTTGGGGGGCTATTGGGGGCCTCTTGGGGGGCATCTTGGGAGCCTTTTGGGGCTTCTTGGGGGCCTCTTGGGCCTCCCGGGAGCTTCTTAGAGCGACCCCGACAAGCCTGTTCCGGCAACGTTCGTACCCTACTGGGAGCCTTGGTGTTCAGAGATTGTTGCGTTGCCGCTCGCTCTTGGCACAGCATACAGCACGGGATGCCGATGTGCCTGACGATTTGCATGTGCACTTGCTTATCGATGTGCATGTCGATGTGTTTTTCGATCTGCATTTCGATCTGCATTTCGATTTGCATCACAACATCAGTCTCACTATCGATCCCACGATCGATTTCACTATCGACCTTACTATCGATCTCACTCGATCGATCTCACTATCGGTCTCACTCGATCGATTCCACTGTCGATCTCACTCTCGATCTCGTTTTCGATCCCACTATGGATCTCACTATCGATATCACTCCATCGATATCACTATCGATATCACTATCGATATCACTATCGATCTCACTATCGATATCACTCCATCGATCTCACTATCGATCTCACTATCGATCTCTCTATCGATCTCACTCGATCGATCTCATTATCGATCTTACTCAATCGATCTCACCATAGATCCCACTATCGCTCTCACTATCGATCCCACAATCGATCTCACCATCGATCTCACTCGATCGATCTCACTATCGATCTCACCGTCAATTTCACAATCTATCTCACAATCGATCTCACTATCGGTCTCACTATCGTTTTCGCACCAGCGGGACACCGGGACACCAGCGGGACACCGGCGGGACACCGCGCGGCCCCGTTTGCCGGTCGGGAAACATTTGTCCGGCCGCGCCTCAGCCACAGGAGACTTACCGGGACACCAGCGGGACACCGGCGGGACACCGCGCGGCCCCGTTGCCGGTCGGGAAACATTTGGTCCAGCCGCGCCTCAGCCACAGGAGACTTACCAGGACACCAGCGGGACACCGGCGGGACACCGCGCGGCCCCGTTTGCCGGGGGGAGAACATTTGGTCCGGCCGCGCCTCAGCCACAGGAGACTTTCCTCTCGCCCGCCCACGCAGCTTCGCCTCGCCCGCACGCACGGCACGCACGAACACGAAACCAAGACCGATTTCCCGGTGGGGGGCTCTCCGTTCCACTTCGATCTCACCCCCCAACCTCCGACATATTATGTAGCACCCCGCAGTTGCGGATAAGAGTGAGGGGGCGGGCGCCGGCTGGGGTCGCGGGCGTGTTGCGGGAGGGTCGCGGGTGGGTCGCGGGTGGGTCGCGGGTGGGTCGCGGGTGGGTCGCGGGTGGGTTGCGGGTGGGTCGCGGGTGGGTCGCGGGTGGGTCACGGGTGGGTCACGGGTGGGTCACGGGTGGGTGGCGTGTGGGTGGGGGATGGATCGCGGAGGTTGGGTCGCGAGTGGTTCGCGTGTGGGTCGCAGGCTGGGTCGCGGGTGGGTCGCGGGTGGGTCGCAGATGGGTCGCGGGCCGGGTCGCGGGTGGGTCGCAGGTCGGGTCGCGGGTGGGACGGCGACAACAAATAGCTAATAACTTAACAACATAAATCCGCACCGCGGAACCCCACTTCAGCCACGCACCCAGGGACAGCGAATTACCGTTCGGATCCCTCACTCCGACAGATAACTACGCATACCTATATATAAATATATATGTATATAAGTATACATACATACATACATACATACATACATACATACATACATACATACATACATTCATACATACCTACCTACCTACCTACCTACCTACCTACCTACCTACCTACCTACCTACCTGTCTACATACATACATACATACATACATGCATGCATGCATGCATGCATGCATACATACATACATACATACATACATACATACACACAAACATACAAACATACAAACATACAAACATACATGCATACATACATACATACATACATACATGCATGCATGCATACATGCATGCATGCATGCATACATACATACACACATACATGCCTGCCTGCCTGCTTGCCTGCCTGCCTGCCTGTCTGTCTGCATGCATGCATGCATGCATGCATACATACATACATACACGTCCGCCTGTCTGCCTGTCTGCCTGTCTGCCTGTCTGTATGTATAGCATAGTGTAGAGCGCGGCATGGGGCCCACAAACATCATGGTGCAGCCTGAGGCTGACAGACTCTGGAACGAGGGGCCCTGCGCCGACCGAAGAGATCCGTGCCTACCCCCAAAAGCTTCTGCTGATGCCGCTCGTCTTGTGTTCTGCTGCTCGCGGGAATATGGAGGTGCTCCAGCCCTTCCGCAGAAGCGGTCAGCACCGAAGCGATAAATCGGCTCGGGGCGGAGCGTGCATCGAACGGGTCGCATCGGCACAGTTCCAGAATCGAGTCGAATCGGCCGTGCCAGGATGCACCAGGAATCTATGTGTATCTATAATGATTGGACTCACATGTGGTGGAACATCCTGCGGCCACGCGCTCGATGCACATGCGGAAGACCAACATACCCCGACACTTGCCATCGCTCGGACATCCACTCCCTGTGTATTTCTCGGTTTCGTCCGCTAGTTTTCTCAATATGATCCCATTTTCTTAGAAGGAGAAGATGGGAGCGGACAGAAACAATATTCACGCAACTAGCCTCGCCAAGGCGCCGTCGAAAAAGCATGCTACCCGCAAGGTTGTCCTGCGAACGTGGCCGATTTCTGCCAACGGAAACAAACACGCTGAACAGGCAAGAACAAGTTTCGCCGGGGTCGGACCTCAAATCGAGGATTGGCCAAAACACCCAAAATTGGAGAGACGGCCTGCAAAGACGGCAACGCGCAACGAAAAAGTCACGAATTACGGCCCGCAGATGCGGACCTAGAGAGAACGCGGCTCGCGCGTGCGCAGTTCGCATGGGTGTCCCTCGCGATCGCTGGCCCAAGGAGGGGCGGCAAATTCAAACACAGCATGTATTTATATTTGAGGAAGCGGCGGCGGCAGCGGCAAGAAGGACGAGAGAAAGGAGGAGAAAGGGGGACAGGGTGGGGGCGTGCAAGCAAGATGATCCTCGCAATATGATCCAAAATGCTCCTCGAATGTTCTCGCCGAGAAAAAATGCACACGTCCGAGCGATGCCAAGGACATATAGGAGCCGAGCACTGGAAAGAGATGTGGTCACATGCGTATCTGGTTCTCGCCCAGAACCGCCGCGTCTCGTGCATCCAGCCTGCTGGAACAAGAGCGCCTCGCAAGCGTCGGGCCGCACAAGGTCGGCGGCGAACACTGGCATTGAATCGGATCGGGCGGACCGAAGCCAATATTATCGATTCGGATAGATGTCGGACCCAGGGATCCGATGCCTTGATTTTTCAACACTGGGTCCTGTGAACTCCCGAACCTCTCCCTGGTGCTGGTTTTCCGCCCTGGAGCTTTTCAACGGCCCACGAGCCAGGGCCAGAACACTGCCCACAAACGCGGCAAACTACGAACAGAAAAAAGTGCCCCTTTTTTCTATCAGAACGCTGATTGTCGGGCCTGCAGGTCGTAACTCGGGTCTCCGGAGGCCGTTCGGGACGATCCAGCCACCCCCAGACGCCTCGCGGCGAGGCGCAGCTTCTGGAGAGCACTGGGGCTGACAAGCCGCTGAGGGTCGACGACAACGTCCGAAAATCTGGACCAAAGAACAAACGACACCAGGTGCACCCCTCACTGCACCGACCTTGACGTGCTGCACCGGGTTTGTGCGCAGATTTCGGTCAATGCAACATCCGGAAAGGCGAGTGAAAAACGAAGCGAATTTCGCGTGGGTATTTTTTAGTCTTCGTTCCTGGCCAAGAAAAATCAGAAGAAAAATCCGCGCGAAATTCACCTCGAAATCAGGAGCGCAATTCTCCAGGATGATCGGGGCCCATCCCGTGGTTTTCCGAACCGAAATCCGCTCTGCGACGTGGGCGCCGTGACCCTACGGCCCCGCGGGGACGCCGGAGCCCTCCAGGGCGCCCGACCTGCCCGGAGCTCGGCGCGCGCCCCGCGCCGCCCCCCGACGGCGGGCCGAGGGGTGCAGGCCTTGGCGTGCTGCGTCTTCCGCATGGCAACCTCGGCCGGACGGCTTTTTTTACAAAAAAGTCTTGCATATATATATATATATATATATATATATATATATACATGTGTATATATACACATGTATATATATATATATATATATGTTTATCTACACCTATCATTATAAGGTTCTGGATATTACGCCTGCAGAGACCTGTGCTATGGAATGTGATGGTTACATGCGTTGGCACTGACGCAGCGCTACGGTAGCACGAATACTGGCCACGGTAACGCCCGCTCGCTCCTCTTTCGGGGGGCTTCTGCTCCGTCCTCTCCCAGCCCCTCCTCGCAACCACTCGCCCATCACCATCACCATCACCAGCACTATCACCATGATCATGACCATGACCATTCCCATCATCACCATCACCATCACAATGAACATCACCATCACCATCACCATGACCACCACTATCACCTCCATCACCATCATCATCGCCATCTTCACTTTCAACATCCTCGGGTCATCATCTGGATCATCACAACCATCATCACCACCACCATCACAATCAGCATCTTCATCACCATCATCACCAGCACCACCATCGCTACCATCACCACCACCACCACCACCATCATCATCATCATCATCATCATCATCATCATCGTCATCATCATCAGCATCGCTATCCTCATCCTCGCCCTCCTCCCCATTGTCATCCTGATCCTGATCCTGAACTGATGCTCACCATCACCATCATGCCCATCACCATACAAATCATCACCAACATCACGATCATAACCACCACCATCACCACCACCACCATCAGCATCATCACCATGATGACCATCACCATCACTATCAGCACCACCATGACCATCACCAGCAGCACCACCACCACCACCACCACCATCTGCATCATCATGATGACCAACACCATCACTTTCAGCATCCCCATCACCATCATCACAATCGCCAACATCATCAAAATCAGTATCACATCATCGTTGTCATCATCACAATCAGAGTCACCGTCACCACCACTTGCATTATCACCAACACCATCGTCATCATCATCATCATCGTTTGAGTCACCATCATCAACAACACCATCAGCATCAGCAGCATCGTCAGCATCAGCATCATTATCGTCGTCATCACCATCACCATCACCATCGGTCACATCAGCATCATCCTCACCCTCCTCCCACACCTCCTCTTCCTCCTCAAGATCATGAGCATGACCACGGTTATCACCATCACCATCACAATCCTCATCACCAACACCATCACCGTCACCATCATCACCACCACCATCATCATATCAACATAGCATCAGAATCAGCCGCACAATCGTTATCATCTTTACCAGCATCTGCGTCATCATCATGACCATCATCAATATCATCAATATCATCACCATATCATCATCATCAGCATCAGCATCATCATCATCATCGCCATCATCTGCATCATCAGCATCATCATCAGCATTACCAACATCATCATCATCATCATCATCATCATCATCATCATCATCATCATCAACATCATCATCATCATCATCATCGTCAGCAGCAGCAGCATCATTAGGAGCCGTTTCGGCACAAGCCATTTTGGTTCAAGCCAGTTTGGCTCAAGCCTGCCTGGGCGGCAGGCGGACGAAGTGCGCGGCGTCTCTTTCTCCTTCGTAGAATTATCCCGTACAGTAAGGATGCGCAGTAAGGATGCCAGGGCCTTAGAAGGCCATGTCGACACTTTGTGGCCGTGGCGCGGCAAGCGAAAGCGGCCAAGGATGGGCTGAGTGGGAAGGATGCAAGGGTAACCTTGGAAAGTTGCTCATCACTAATACGCGGGTTGACTGTAGGAGAGAGCGGCTCAGTATCCTTCCCCTCCTGTGCGGCAGTGGCAATGGCTGCGGCTGGCTGCAGTGCCGCTCCCGCCGCGGCGGAGCAGCCACAAGACACTGCACCTGCAGGCGCGTCGATTTGGCCAGAAAGGCGCGCCAAGCAAGTCGCAGCGCGGATGGCGCCCGCGAGGCGCCGGCACGCAGCCCTCCAGCGCGTGCTGGACCTGGAGCGGCAGGTCGTGAGCCTGGAGACGACGCTCGCGACGGCCGAGGAGGTACACCAGGCTACGGCGCTGCAAGCGATTGCCCTTGCGGAGCTGGACACGACCATCCGGCAGGCCGCCGCGTGCGCGGACGAGCGCGAGGACGGAACGTTCCGCGCGGAACTTGCAGGGCGGCTGGCGTTGGAGGCTACTGTGCTCACGGCTGGCCTGGCTGCCTAGGCACAGAGTGGCGATCGCGCCACCCAGGTGGGCACACTGGAAGTGCAGAGGCGCAATGACTCCGCTCATGCGTTTCACAAGCCCGTCGGCGTGATTGTGAAAGCGGGGGGCATGGAGCTCAACCGCCTCCAGCGGCGGGCCTGGCCCCAGCCTGCCGCTAGGCGCCAACGACAGCCTTGCAGCCGCCGCCGCCCGTCTGGGCGCGTACGGCGCTGACGACAGCCCGCGGCGCCTGGCCCGCGCCTGCTGGCGCCCGCTTCGCGCTCTCGGAGCACGTCTGCAGCGCTGGCCAACCCATCGTGGCCCCCTTCGTCTCGGGCGCGCGATGGTGGAAGGCCGCCGCGGTGTTGGCGGGGCGGTTCGACGGGGACGAGACGAAGAAAGCGGAGCCCTTTTGTCGAAGTCGTGCCCGACACCGAACCGAAGCCCAACCCGACGGCTGACGAGGACGATGAGGAGGTCAGGAGCGAGGAGCTGGACATCCAGGAGGGCATTGACACCCCTGAGCGTCGCGAGAGGTAGCAGCAGCACGACTCCACGAATAAGGATCATCAGTCGCACAACGTGGAGCAGCCCAGCGTTGGGCTTCAGCAGCTGGTCTCGGTGGAGGTCGGCCCCATCTACGATGATATCAGGAAGGCCTGGACGGCCGCAGTCGCTTCCGACGGCGCTGACGGCATGAGCGACAAGCTGAAGGTGGCCCTCGGGGTGGTGAAGGCTTTCGAGGGGCGCCTGGCCGGGCGACCTCACCATGACGGACCTCAAGACGCGCGAGGATTGGGAGAGGGCCAAGCTAGAGCTCATCCTCGACAAGCTGGCCAGCTCCACGATCAAGTCGTACAGCCTGGGCTGGAGGTGGTGGACCCTCTTCTGCGGGACGAGGGGCATCAGCCCGCTGCGGGAGGTCACGGCCGCGAACAGGAAGGATGAGGAGGAGCTGCTGCTGGAGTTCGTCATCCACCTGGCGCGCCGAGGCTGCAAGAAGGCGGGGACCATCAAGCAGTACTTGAGCTCGGTTCGGGCCCAGCACCTCGCTCTCGGCATGGGCGACCTTACCGAGGGTGCTGGCAGGCTCTGGATGGCGATCGACGGGCTCAGGAGGCGCGACGGCGACACCAAGCGACACCAAGCGCAAGAAGCCGGTCACGCCCCGCATGATGAGGTGGATCAGGCGGAAACTGCAGCCGTAGAGGTCGAGGGAGGGCGCGGCCCTGTGGGCCGCGGTGGCCACGGGCTACTTCTTCCTGCTGAGGGCCAGCGAGAACGTCTCTGGCGACCAGAACGGCTACACGGGCGGCAAAGGTCTCCGGGCGCGGACGTGACCCCGAAGGCAGGCGGGGACCCCACGCGAGACTGGAAGGAAGCGAACGAGGTCGTGATCAAGATCAGGGCCAGCAAGGCCGACCAATACAACCGAGGAGAGTGGCGCAACCATTTCCGGGTCGAGGCTCCGCCAGACGCAGAGAAGGACGAGCACAGCTGCGTGGTGGAGGCGCTGGAGATCTACGAGTGATGGGCGCGAGAGCGGTTCTCGGGCGCGCAGATGTAAGACCCGCTCTTCGCCTACGACGACGCGCGTCTCGTCACGAGGGCAGATGTCCAGCGCGTGGTGATGCAGTCGGCTGTGGCGGAGGGCATGGACCCAAACGATCTGGGCTCCCACAGCTTGAGGATCGGAGGAGCATCAGCGCTCTATGCGGCGTTCAAGGACACGGCGCTCGTGCAGCGCTGGGGGAGGTGGAAGCGACGCCTTCCAGGGCTACCTTTGGGAGGCGCGCGGCATGGCGGAAGGAGTGGCCAGCAGCATGGCGGCCACAGACATCACGATGGTCTAAGTGCTGCGCGGCCGTAGTGGCCTGAGGCTCGTGGCGCGTGGGCAGCTTGTGGCCGTTTAGGCTCTGGGCTGGGAGCGCAGGGGAGCCTCGAGGCTGGCAAGGCGGCAGAGGCAGCATAGTGAAGGGCTATCAGAGGAGGGGGCACAGAGGTAGGTCTGCGGGCGAGGCGGGACGGACACCGCTGAAGGCCTTGAGAGGGGCGGCGGGGGAGGGGTAAGGAGGGACGAGCACCTCAGGAGACCCTGACGGCAGCCTACCCTGAGCGCGTCAGATCCCGACCGCCCCATGGCGAAGTGCCGGGCAGTGAGGAGCGGTTGAGCAGATGCAGGCGAGAGGTGGAATGTTTTGAGGTGGCGCCGCCAAGTGAGGAGCGGTCGAGCAGACGCAAGTGAGAGGTGGAATGTTTTTGCGGCAGTACTGCCAGGAGTGCTGGGTCCGAGTGGGGCCAGGTCCCCCCACCAGTACGAGCGGGGGCCCTCGAGGTGGGCCCCGCGGCTCGAGGTGCAGCGTGCACCGGAGCACGGATGGGGGCGACAGCCAGCGCGCCCGGCGGGGTGCCGCGCACGCTAGGGCCAGAGCTCGCGCTTCGACCGAGGCGCCACAGGCCGCTTGGAAAAGGTGGCGCCTGAGGAGGAGGAGGAGGAGGAGGAGGAGACGGAAGGCGGCCTGAGCGGTCCAGGCCTCGCGAGACCCAAGAGCCGCGATCCGCCCGAGGCTTAGGGGCGGAGCTGCTGATGGGAAACCGAGACCTTGGCCCTGAGCGGGGCCATCGCGGAGGTCCAATGGCTTCAGGTACTCTGGCGTGACGCCGTTTACGGAGACGTGGATCGTCCGGCCTGGAATCTTGGAGCCTCTCCCTTTTCGGTTATCATGTCTGCGAGCTGCAAGCTCCATGAGCAGGCTGCCTCTCTTGCCGTTGTGGACGCTAAGTCCGTTTTCGATACCCTCTCGAAAAATACCGCGGGGTCCCGGTCCGATCGCCGGAACTCCATAGAGCTCGCCGTCATCCGTGACTCTCTTTCGGCGACCCGGTCCCAAGTCCGGTGGATGCCGCACGGCCGCATGCCGGCGGACCCTCTGACGCATTCGGACCCCTCGAAGTCGAACCTAGCACTTCACGATCTGCTACGCCGAGGAACCCTGTATTTGATCGATGAGGGAGGACATATGGCCGAACGCTCACTCAATCAGGCTTTAAAGTCCCGCTCGAGGGGTGCCAGTCGAAAAGCGCTGCTGGAAGAAGCCTGGAGGAGAGACGAGGAGGAGGAGGAGGATCGAAGAGGAGAATCCGCCCTGAGGAGCTCCGAGGCGCCAGGCCCCGTGGAGGAGGTGGGAGAGGAAGACCCTAGAGGAGCCAACCACGTGGTTACTGAAGGCAGAGGAGCAGGGGAGGAGAGACGACACGGACGTGAGGAGGAAAGCGGTGAGAGGAAGGAGGAGATTGGAGGTGAGGGAGAAGCGAAGGAGGCCCCGGAGGCGCGTTCGGAGCGAGGCGCTGCGGCAGGCGAGCAGCGCGAAGCGCTGCCGCAGGCCAGGCCCCCTCATCC
>CAUYUJ010015815.1:287437-334937 GCA_963575745.1 Prorocentrum cordatum | reverse complement strand
CCCCGTTTGGGTCCCCCCGAAAATCTGCCACCATCGGTCGGGAAGCCAGATTGGACCGGAACGTGCGTCGGATTGGGCCGCACCGACACGAAGTCGGAATCGAATCGGATCGACTGCGTGAGGATGCACGACAGCGCCATACATCGGGCCGCATCGCATCGCCAGAACATCGGAATCGCATCGGATCGGTCTGGCCGAAATCGCCATCGAACCGGATTGATCGGATCGATTCCTCTGGGCCTGATGACGGGTGCTCCGGAGGCCGCCCAGGCCTCCCAAGAGATCCTGGGGACGTCTTGGGCTAGGGACACCTTGGCTGGCCCCGCACCAGCACGATCAGCCACGCCCTCCCGGACCCCATACCTCCAAAGACGCGAAAATGTCCAAGACTGAGGTTTTCGACAGATTTGCTGACCAAAAATGGGTGTAGGAAAAACGGGTACACTGCTCAACAGTGAATGCTTTCCAGATCCGACAGCGGCCGCTGTTTAGCAGGCGACTCTTTGTCTCAAATGGACAACGTCCGCGGCGACACCGACAACGCTTCCTGCTCAACGTGGACAGAAACTGCTACGAGTGTTCGTCCTCATTCTTTCCGTGCCCGCTTCGATCGCCCCAATGGGAATACCCCAAAAACAGCTCAGGACGAAAACCCAGTCCTTGGAGGCCTTCCAGATGGGATCAGAGCATACGGGGTCGGAGGAAAGCGCGCATATCGACGATGCAGCACAAATGCATCGGCGATACAGCGGCGACGTCGGCGATGCATCGGCGTGAAGAAAATCGGACTCCACATCAAGCCGCAACGCCGATGCATCGGCGATGCGGCGCGATCCTCCGACTAAGTCTACCAAGACGAAGACAGGACAAGGACCAGATCGGACAGGGATAAATCGGGGGTATTCTGAGGCCCAATGATTCTGAAGGATGCATTGGGCGCCGCTGCTTTCTCAGAGCATTCCAGAACGCTTTGAGAGCGTTCCAGAAAGTGGTGGAAAGATTATCCCTGTCCTAGCCCCGCCCGACCCATTCCGACTCGACGTCGGAGTGGAGACAACCCGGGTTCCACATCGAACCGCATCGCCAATGCATCCGCGGTGCATCCGCGGTCCTCCGACGCCATCTACTGAGACGAAGCCAGGACAGGGACAAAGTCGGACTGGGATACATCGGGTATCTCGGAGATCTGGCGGCTCTCTAGGATGCATCCGGCGCCGCTGCCTTATCGGAGCGTTCTGGGACGATGCCTCCCTGTTCTAGCCCCGCCCGTCCCACTCCCACCGACCCCATCTACTCCGACACCATCTAGGAGGAGAAGAGGAGTAAAGGGGCGATGAGGAGGAGGAGGAGGAGGATATGAGGAGGAAGAAGAGAGACTGATCCGCCGCGACAGGCACAGCCGACTAAGGAGGGCGTTCTCTGCCTCCCCTGAAACCTGTCCCGAAGGGCCTGCGTATAACAAAGAAGGCCCTGCGTCTAATGCGTCGAGCTCCTGCCTCGACGGCAGGAGCATGGAGGAGGAGGAGGAGGACTAGGAGGAGGAGGAGGACGAGGGCATTGAGGAGGGCGAGGAGGATCAGAAACCCAAGAAGCCTCAACGATGTTTCTATAAACCCTCCCTCCAAGTTCTCTTCTCCTAGATCCCTACAAGAACAAATTCTCAGTGCGGGAAATGACCCATAGAACAACCATTTCAGAATCCCCAATCGCACCAGCACCGAATTCCTTGAACGTCAGCGTCGCGAATCAGCAAGACTGTTGCGTCCAGACAATCCTAAATCGTGCTAGAACACCATTCCTGGAAGTCGAACACCGCGGATCAACGTGACTGATGCGTTCTGGCAACCCTACATTTTGCCAGGCACAACTCATGGGACTTCGGCCATGCGACTCCTTGAATCCTTGAAGCTGTAGCGAACGTTCCAAACGAATGGGCGCGGCGCTGAGGCAAGAACCACATCTCGAATAAGAATCGCCCTTCATCCTTAAAGTTGATGCAGACGAATGCAAGCGGCGCTAAGGCGAGAACAACAAGTTGAAAACAGCCCGACCTGCATCCGTGAGGCTGTTGTGAGCTTTTAACACGAATGTGCGCGGCGCTGACGCGAGGGCCACACTCCGAAAACGACCCGCCCTCCACCCTTCAAGCTGCAGCAGCTTTCAAAAACGAGAATGCGCGGCGCCAAGGCGGGCGCCATATTTTGCAAACGGCCCGCCCTCCGTCCGTGAAGCTGCTGCGAGCTTCGGGCTTCAGGATCGTAGATGATGATGGGGTCGCAGGCAAACGCCCGGCCCGCCTCACCGACACGTCTGGGGGAGCGACGGGGAGGAGTGACTTATGAGGAGAAAAGCTGGTAGAGGAGGAGGAGCGCATCGTACGAGAAGGGTTCGTCAGCAACTCAAGGCGGCGGGCTTGCAGCTGGGCGCGCTGGCGAAGTGGTAGACGGTGCAGCGGCGCGGGCAGGCGAGGAGGAAAGGAGGCGAGGAGGCAGCACGCATCGGCAGCGGACTCAACGAGGGAGCGGACGAGATGGGAATGGACAGAGCGGGATGGAAGAGGAGGAGGAGGAGGAGGAGGAGGAGGAGGAGGAGGAGGAGGAGAAGCCCCCTCTCACCGCACCCCCTCTCCGCCGCGCAAGCTGCAGGGGCCAGACTCCGACGCCGCCCGTTATCTACTCCGACCGATCGGTGCCGAGCCGAAAGAGTAAACGAACGAGCAATCAGGTCGTTCGGACGGTTCGATATGAACGAGCCGAACAGAAACAAACGAATCGAACGGGTGAACCGATCGGAGCCGCACCGAACAAGTGAGCGAACGAGCAATCCGCTCATTCGGACGGTTCGATCGTCCGGATGGTCCGAACCAGCTGACCCGAACCAAACGAACCGAACGAGTGAAACGATTGGAGCCGAACCGCACGAGTGAACGAACGAACACTTCGCTCGTTCGGACGGTTCGATCGCCCGGCTGGTCCGAGCGAGCGAACCCGAGAACGCTCTCGGCGAGGAGCAGCCGATGGAAGGCACCTCGAGGCTGGAAAACCGTCGAGAACGTCTGGGAATGTTCGAAAACCTCGAACCTCAAAACCATCCCCCCCAACCTCGTACCATCCCAGACATGCGATGCCGTGATTTTTGCAATGCACTGGAGCCCCCCCTCTCCCCAGGGCCGATCATTCATCCCGGGTCGTTTCTTGACGGTCCTGGGGCCCCGCGGCGGCCCACAGAGGCCTATGGAACCGAACCGAACGAACGAGCGAACAGTTCGCTCGTTCGGACGGTTCGATCGTCGGGCCGGTCCGAACGAGCAGAACCGATTTCTCCAACATCAGACAGCACACACACACACTTTTTTGGTCTGCGGGGCGAGAGCGAACCACTTCCGCTAAAAGCTAAACGGGCTACGCGCCGGCAGTTTTAATGAGGGAGACAGGGCACAGGAAGGCGGGGCCTCAGGCGGCCGGAGCAGGTGGAGCCCGGGGCGCAGGCGGTGCCGAAGAGCTCGCACAGGAGAAGGTACGCCGCGGACGAAGGACGGGGGCGAAGACCCAGGCGAAGGAGATGGTGTAGCCGTCAACGGCACGTCGCGAACACCAGCCTCAAGCACTGCGGAGGAGGACGCGCCACTTAACCAGGTCGACGCCCAGGGGGGAGAAGAGCACCATGAAGGCGATGAGCAACGTTGTGCCACCGGATGATGCGGAGGTTGCCCAGGAAGAAAGAAAGCACCATGAAGGCGATGTGCAACGTTGCGCCACCGGGTGATGCGGAAGAGGCCCAGGGTGGTAGTCCAATCCACGACCAGTTAGTCGCCTGCTTGAGGTGCGGCCACGGACGAGGGGGCCGTACATGACCGACAGGATGTCGGTGGAGTGCAAGGAGAAAACCAGCCCTGCACCGTCAGCGCGTGGAGACGGGCAGCAGCCACACACGATGCGCTGACATCCGCATTGCCGAGATCCGGGGCTGAGCCGCGCAGCGCCATGGCGAGCGGGGCCGCCGAGGCGGCAAGGTGCAGCGCCCGGCACCGGGCCGAAGCCGCGCAGTGCCGGGCGCTGCCGCCATGGGAGGGGGGGAAGCGAGCGGGTGGGAAGAAGCGAACAGGGAGGAGAAAGGCCGGCGCGCCACGCCAGCCGTCCTCGTGCCAGCCCGCACCGTAGGTGCTCACGTGGGGGGACTGGGCCCCGATGGGTACAGGTAGGACACACGGTCCCAGAACATGTCAAAAACAGGTGAGGGGGGAGGCGGGAGCAGGTACAGTCGGAGACCAGGTGGACCAGCAAGCGGTCGCTGCGCGTGGGCCGTGCTCGTCACAAGTGCTGTGGGGGTACAGGTAGAAGGGAAAAGGAGGACACACGGTCCCACGTCAGGTGAAGAGGGTGGGGGGAGGGAGCACAGGTGGTGGGGGTGGCCATTGGTGGGTAGGACCTTGAGCTTGCCGCAGGTTGTTGGAGCGTAAGAAGGCAGTCGTGCCGCGCGAGCAGGGGGACACACGGTCCCAAGCCAGGTGAAGAGGGAGAGGGAAGGGGGAACAGGTGGTGGGCGTGGCCAGCAGTGGGTAGGACCAGGACTTGGCGCACGTTGCTGGGAGCGTGGAAGCGGTCGCGGCGTGCTGTGCCAGTGAGGGGAGGCCCGGTCGCCGGCTGGTCAGCGCCTAGGGCGCTTTCCGGTCCAGTTGTCGTTGTACCCGGAGCTGCGTGCCTGGTCCTCTCCGCGCCCTTCACCTTTGGCGACCTCTCTTTTCCTCTGGACGTCCTGGTACAAGGCCTTCAGCACACACGCACACACACACACACGGGGGAATAAAGGAGAGGTGGGGAAAACTCCGATTAGTCCTCGGGGCCAAAATTCGACCAAGGCCCGATGTCAACTGTTACACCATCCAGCTTGAGGTGAAGACCGCGGGCTATGCGATTCCAAGGAGTGCAGGCTGCCCTGGGCCCCCGATCAGGGGAGGGGGCTGCAATCTCCGCGGAGACCTCGCACTTGTCCGCCGCTGGTGCTATATTTGCAGCGGCGGCAAACAGAAATAACAGAGTGGTCGCTGGCGTCCACAGAAGACCTTTTTCCATCACGTGGACCCCCAGAAGTCTGGACCTTCTGGGGGAGGAGGAGGAGGAGGAGGAGGAGGAGGAGGAGGAGGAGGAAGAGGAGGAGGAGGAGCTGGTTCTTCATCCTGACTCTGTTTTTGGACGGCCCTGGGGCCGGGCGAGGGCCCCGCAGGGGCCGAGAACGGCCAAAAACACTTCCGCCGTGTGTTTTTGTCAGGACGTGAGCATGCCTGGGGAGGCGTCCCGGGTGCCTGGGTGTGTCTGGCGGTGGGCCTTGTGTACAGTCGGGGCGTTGACCCGAGGAGACCTAAACAAGGAACGAGGCCCCTTTGCTCCATAAGTTAAACTTCGATTCCCCATGGAAAACCTTATCAGAACCTGAGGCAAACTGTGAAACAATCAAGGAACACCGAGCCCCTCCCCAACGAGAAGGGTTCCTTCTTCAGCGCCCCAGCTGTAGCTGTCGGTGCGCCTGGCGTTTCAGGCACACTGGCAGCCTCGGTCCCCAGCAAAGTCAGTCAGAAGGTCAGAGTCCCCTGGTCCCTCTACAACAGTCGAGCCTGGGAATTGCGCCAGCCTGTCGAGATTGGAGGAGTCAGGAGAGACCAAGATCGAATCGAGAAGCCGGATCGGAGACCGAAAAGAATCGGATCGGCAAGAATCGGCAGCCAAGTCGGGACACGTCGAGTCGGCGGAAACCGGCAGGCCATTAAGGCCTCCACCGAGAAACCGAAATCCGAATCGGAATCCGAAACCGAATCGAACCGGAATCGGAATCGGAATCGAAACCGAATCGAATCGAGCCGGAGGAATCGAACTGAGCCCCGGGAGAAGAACGTCGCCATCGTCGCGCCAGGCCCTTCTCCGCCCGCCGCTGGGGCTCCCGAGGCGAGCCGTCGCGCCCCCGACAGGGCGGTGCTGGGCGCCCCGCAGGAGGACGTGCCAGTCGGGCGGCTTCTCCATCTGCGGCCCGCGGAGGGGGCGCGGGTCTGGAGTCCCATGCGGCCGCGTCCATTCTGTAGCGTTGCCACCTTGCGGCAGACACACACACACACACCTTGCGTCGGCAGCAGGGCAGAGGGCGACTGCTGACACGCACACACACACAAACACACACACACACACACCCGTGTTGGCGGGCATGTCGTGTGACCCGTCTGGGGACACCTCGGGGGGAGCCCTCGGAGGGCCCACGGGGCTGAAGTGACCCCATGTTGGCCCCGAGGCCCAGCGGGGCTGTGTGATCCCGTGTTGGCCATGACCGCCGCTCTCATGCAGAGCCCATGTCACGCGAACAAAATGGACGGCGCCATGTGGGACCTGCTCCAGAGCAGGAACATACAGTAGACAGGTCTACCCTTTCTCCGACCTTGTGCAGCACCGAACTCAACGGCCGCGCTGCCTATAGACAACGCATCCACTCCGCATGCGTCTACATATGCAACGTCATCCAGCGTGTCCAGAGACGCTTGCGGCTAGAAAGTGAGAACGGTATTCGGCATTGGCCCCAGACCCACACCCCCGACGTCATGATTTTGTGCACAACCTCGACCCCTGGGGGTCTCGACCCATTCCCTGGGACCGTTTTCTCATCCTGACTCGTTTTCTGACGGTCCCGAGGCCCGGCAAGGGCCCCCAGAGGCCAAAAATAGCGCAAAGACTCCCGTCGTGACTGTTTCGTGACTACAGGGGGTCTGGGCCAGCGGAGGAGGAGCAGAACGAGGAGCAGGAATAGGAGAAGGAGGTCCTCTAGAAACAGGTGGGACTCTGGCCTCCAAGCGCGGGCGCGCGTGCGGGGGCCGCGCAACGCGGCGCGCGGGGTCTGCCCTGCGGCAGGCGGAGGCCCGGCCCTCGGCGAGGCCGCTGCGACTCTCGGAGCGGCCCTGGGCGCCCAGACCTCCACAGGCCCGTCAGGCATCCTGTTGTCGGCGACGTCGACGGCGACGACGACAGCTGACGCCGACCGACGCCGACGCCGACGACGACCACGACGATGACGACGACGAAAATGACGACGACGCTGACGCCGACGCCGACGACAACGCCGACGCGGACGCCGACGACGACGACGACGACGACGACGACGACGACGACGACGACGACGACGACGACGACAGCGACGCCGACGACGACGACGACGACGACGGCGACGACGCCGAGGGCGAGGGCGAGGGCGACGACGCCGCCGACGACGAGAACAACGACGAGGGCGAGAAGGACGAGGACGACCACGACGACGACGACGACGTGTCCCGCTCGCCGACGACGTCGACGACGTGTCCCGCCTGCCCGCCCGCCCGACTCACGCCTGGCGCCGGCAAACGACAACGACGACGACGACGACGACGACGACGACGACGACGACGACGACGACGACGACGACGACGGCGAGGGCGAGGGCGGCTCTCGGGCCCTGGGGCTGTCAGAAAGCAGCTCGGGACGGTTCCAGGGGAAAGATCCAGAGGCACAGGGGCCCAAGATTCGAACATATAGTCGTCGGGTGTCTCGGTGGTGCGCCGCCCCCATGCACGCAGGGGGGCCTTTTCGCAAAGACGCCAGGTCCGTCTCCAACCGCAGGCGAGAATCAATAATCCTGCTGTCTCGCTTTCAAAATCTCAGACAGTCCACCGAGCCGCCCAGCATTGACAATACCTGCGGAGTCACATGATCACAATCGCAGCTGAAGAAAGCTGCCACAAGACCCAGTGTGTGGCAGAAGCGATACGCCTGGAAATGCGTTCTCCAAACATGTTGGAGCTGTGCACAACAGTGTACGGGTTGCCAGGGTGGACTGCTCCACCTCAAAAATATCTACATCTACATCTATATCTACATCTAGGGCCAGGAAGGGGTTCGCGCCTTCAACGGCTCGCGCGTGCACGCATATATATATATATATATATATACATGTATACATGTCCACCTGTATATCTATGTATAGATGGATACACAAACATGTATATATCAGATATCAGAGGATGCTTGGTATAACCAACAACATGTGAAGCGTCATGGCACGCCAAAGTGTACGACACCCACCGCTGTCTCTTCGTGTTCGAGTGGAGTCCACCTCCGAGAAGCGCCGAAGAGGCACAAATATGCAAGAAACGTTCAACAAGCCATGCTAACACATCACATTGTCACTCGCACTTGTTAGAACTGGTCGATTCGAGCAGCACGAAGGCACCCGACACGGTGTCCTACCCTATAAAAAAACGAAGCTCACAGGGCGGAACTGACTGGCAGCCCACCTCCTCATCCATGAACCACCGAACGCCCTCGCTGTAGCGCTTCTGGGAGGGCGGGAACGCTCCAGGATGCGAGCTCGCGTACTAGTACACAGACAAGCGAACAGGTACTAACACACCCCATGCAAACGTAAGCCGAAGTAGAATACACAGACTGATGAACGAGAGGTTACCATGGTAAATTGGCCCACAGAAACACAACCATAAATGCATACTTGCTGGGTCGCTCCACCGCAATCAGGCAGGAGCGCGACCATGCAGCTGAGAATGAACGCAACCATGAATGCTGGCACAAACACCACCCGCTGGTGCAACAATGCAGCTGTGCAGATGAGCCGGCTCACTACGAAGACACCATGGACCCGTTTTCTCTCTGGCGGTTTCACCTGATGGCTCGAAGCCCCAGAACAGCCCAGGAAATTCCAGACGCCCTACAGCAGCAGAGAACCAACCCCGACCCAAGCACGTGTCCAGTGATCTCCGCTCCTTTCCTCGATGCTGCAAGTACTCGATCCGTCGCTGGGCAGTGCGAGGGCCGTGTATGATCCACTGCGTACGGCGCCACATCCTGGGCACGCTGCTGAAGCAATGGTCCGCTTGACCTCGTCGTACTCGTCCTCGGCGTCGTGCTCGACGTCGTCGCCCCGTCGGCGACGACGACATGCCACTTCCCAGACACCCGAAGTCATGACTTTTTTCACGTCGACCCCTGGAGTTCTCGATCCACTCCCCAGGACCAACTTTTCATCCCGAGTCGCTTTTTTTTAACGGGCCCTGGGGCCCTGCGAGGACCCCCAGAGGCCGAAGATAGCAAAAAAAGCCCGTCGTGATTTTTGCATGGCACGATGGAGTGCGGGTTCGGTGAGCTGGGCTCTCCTCGTCCAGCGGTTCGGGCGCCCCAGGCAACACCGAGGTGCGCGTCGGCGAAGGAGCCAGCGTCGGCGCGGCCGCGATAACGTCCACCGCCGGCCTCCCCACCAGCCACCGCCGTCGCCGTCGCCGCCGCCGCCGCCGCCCGCCCCACCGTCGTCGACATCGTCATCGGCGCCGCCGCCGTTGCTGCCATCGACGACGCCTGTTGCCGCCGCCGCCTTCGCCGCCCGCCGCAGGCATCGCCGCATCCGTCGTCGGCGCCGTCTGTTGCCGCCACCACCACCACCACCGGCGCCACATGTCGGCCTCCTACTGGGACACACGGGCGTCAACAAACAACGTGGTATGAAGCACTTCCCCTAGGGAAGCGGTGCGGACCTCTGGGGGTCCGCGTTGGGGAAAAATCGCGACGTCGGGGTCTGGGTCTCAAGCAGAGCTCTCTGGAGGTCTCTGCAATTTGCCAGATACCCCCCAAATGCCAGAGAAGGAAAGAAAGGTAAAAAGGACCTCGATCCTCAAAATCTGGTCCTCGGACCCCGCTGTCGACGTCGCCGCCGTCATCGCCGTCACCTACGTCGTCGCCGCCGCCGTCCTCGCCACACACACACACACGCACACTCACGAACCACACACAAACACACGCACAACAAAACAAACCCACACACACACACATCAACACACAAACACACACACACAAAACAACAACAACATAAGCCCACAACCCACACATAACCGCACGCAAACACTAACACACACACACACATAACACAAATACGCACACACACACACACGCACACGCACGCACATACACACCTTCACTCGTACGCACAAACACACAACAAACATACACACAACACACACACACACACGCGCGCATATGCAGATACCCACAGACACGCATGCAGCCATTCTGGCTCAGGTGTTCTCCTGAGCTTGCCGTCACCGGCGCTTCAGAACGGCTGGGTGACGGCGGGCCGTTGCTGGCTCGGCACTACTTCTTCCCGCCATCTGCGATTTCTCGCCATACCTGGGAAGACCAAGCCGGGGTCGTACCGTGATAGTAATTACGTTTATGACCACTATTCTCATGAGCAACGACGTTGGTCATGTTCCTACCCCGATTGCGGCTGCGCCAAGAATCAGCACCGGTTCCAGTGGTGCAAACATTGTGGTCGGTCCCGTGTTGATGTGGAGGTGTCTGAAGATCCTCGCCCGCAGGGGGATTGGCAAAGAGGACCGCCGCGAATCCTCCCAGGGTCCAATGTTGGGAACGGAATGCCAAAATACATCACCATCGAGGAAATCAATCCTCTCCCAGCCATCGCCGTCAAGCTCGGCAACAAGCAGGCTCGGAAGCAGCACGAGGCTCGGAGCGTCAAGCGGCGGAGGCCTTCCAGAATGTCCAGATCCATAAGAAGCGCCTCAGCAACACCATCGCCAATGTCGAGAAGGCTAGGCAGTGGTTCTCATAATGCGAGGAGAAGCTGTCGGTGGCTCAAGTGGAGCTGGCAGCGCAGGACAAGATTCAGAAACAGTTGGTTCAAAAGTTGTTTTTCCGTATTAGGAACCCCAGGAGCCTCCAGAGGTCTGAAGGCCTCGGCCACAACTGGAGCATCACAACTCACTACACAGTCCCATGGCAACCTCACCGTGCCTGTGAGGTGGACCCCGAGGTCCTGCCTTGCTGGGAAGCGCAGCGCACAGGACAATCATATACATTGAAAGCCCGACAGGCACATCGCCAGAGCCGCGCGACATGACCAACGACTGGGGCCTCCACAGCATATGCGCAATTCGAGGGGGAGCGAAAGAAGACGGGGAGGAACAAACAGGCTGGCAAGTATTAGGCTGCGTACCCGAGACACCGCAGTCGAGCACAAAAGAAGCAGCCGCAGGAGAGGAGGTTCACGGCGATGGGTAATGCATCCCAAGTGGCCCGAAACCTACAACCATCACTGACATGGACAGGAACGCAAGGAGGAGAGAGGGCGAATCAGCAATACCTGTACAGTGCCTCCTGCCGAAACAGAAGAGCCAGGCCAATTGCGGCCGACATCACTGCCACAGATTCCGATCAAGTAACCCAACGAAGCACTAGACAGAAAGGTGAGCTGCGCCAGCCCGATTGTGGGGCAGCTCAAGCCCGCGCGGATGCCAACCGCGAGCTTCCAGGCAAAACGGGGCGAAACGTCGGGCAAATAGTCTTGGCGGAACGCCGGCTCCGCCCGCGCGGAAGCGACGGGCCCGCGGGCAGATGGCGCGCGCAATCAAGAGAACCCCACCCCTTCAGCGCAACGCCTCCCTGGGGGAAGAAAAAACACACCATGCCAGACATCATGCAAGTAACAGCGGCGCAACATCACCAGCGGCGACAGCCAAGGAGGAGGGGAGGGAATCAGACGGAGGCGACGCCCATGACAAGCGCATCGGCTTAGACGGGTCTTCCGGCTGGCCCGGATAGGCTGCGCGACAATTCAAGCAGGGAGGAAAGGAACGAGGGAAGAGGAGAGACGCGGGAAGCCCTTGAAACGAATCAACCAAACTGCGCGGCACACAATACACCGGCACTGCAACAAGACGCGCGCAACCAGCACACTCCGTCTTGGTTGAAACCTGAGGTCGCCACCTCGGTCGCCGCCCCCACGGGGGGCCACAAGCTCGAGGAAGGCAAAGGACCACCCCCGACGACGACGACGACGACGACGACGACGCTCACGACGACGGGGACGACGACGTACGTCGCGCGATACGCGGAGGCGCCCAGGGCCCCGAGCGCTGCCATCTCCTCCTGCTGCGCACCACGCACCCCCAACCACGTGGGGAGCAGCCAGTCCTCACGCAGCCGCAACGAGGCGGCGTGGAAACGCCGGATCGTCCTGCATCGGCTGTAATGCTCAATGCTGTCCTGCGCCTGGCCCCCGCACCCCAGCTGGCAGAAGTTGTGGATCCCCAGCGCGTTTGACACAGGCGCGCGGTGAACTGGCGATACCATGCGGTGCTGAAGACGGCGGCAACAACGCGCGGCGGCACAAGGCGACGAACCCGCTGCAATGTGGACTCGGACCGCTCTGCGACGATCCCCGGCAAGCCAGGCAAGGCCCGCCGATCCAGCTCGCGTCTGATTCGAAAATCCGGCTGTGCCCTCCTGGATTCCTCGATCAGCCCCCGGGCAGCCGCCTGGAAACGGCGCCCTGCCGCGGCAGTGAGCCGCCCAGCGCGGTCAACGGTGGCCCTGCTCGCGGCTAGCTGAGCGACTGTGCTCGACAAGACCAGGGGCATCGCAGAATCGAACCACCCCACCCAGGCCGCCGCCCTCATCACCATGTCGGTCGCGCCCCTGGCTGTCCTGACCTGGAGCGCCCTGCCATCCAGCTGCGGCCCCCCATGGGCGCTGTTCTCATTGAAGAATACCCATCTGAGCGGCGCGCGCCACGACCTCGAGCGAGCCGAAAGAGCAAGGCATGCCGAAATGTTCCTTGAGGGACCACAGGTCGCTTGGCACGCACCGGAACCCAAGGCCTGGCGCAGCCCGTCGCAGCGCCCACTCTTCCGCGTGAAGCGCCTCCCGGGAGGGGAGCGCCACTTGGGCGACAAAAGGATAACACTGGCAAAGCGTACGCATTGCACGCGACGGCAGCGAAATGGAGCCCCATCCGGCTGCAACTCCAGCCTCCCACTCGTTCCCTGAATCTCTCCAGGGCCGTCTTCCACGTTTGTTCCGCTCTGCCCGGCCCGACGGCGCAGCCCAGGTAGACTGCAGCGCGCTTCGTTGGCAGGTCACCCCGCGCTGGGCAAGCCTCCGAGACGACAGCGGAAGCGGCGTCCAGCGTGTCCCCCCACAGGGGGATGCCGACCGTCTTTGGGAGGTTGACAACCATGCACGACAAGTCGCCAAACTCGCCGAGGGCTTGCTGCAGCATCGGCAACTGATTCCTCACGTCTGCGAGCACGATGCCGACGTCGTCCGCAAATGCCCGCATCAATACCTCAGGCCCCAGTCCGCGACTCAGCACGCGCAGCAGCAAATCCAAGGCAGCCGCGAAGATCAACGGCGAGAGGGGGCACCTCTGCCACTGCCGGATCCCTGACCGCAGGGCGAAGCCAGGCCATCGCGAGCCGCCCGCCGAGACAAGACACTGCCCGCTGTCGCACAGCGCGTCGAGCACTCGCAGCGCCCCGTCGATCATGCAGAACCCTTCCAAGCACTTGCGCAAAAATCTGCGCGAGACGCTCGGGAACGCAGCCATGAAGTCGACGAGGACCATGGTCCCTTCTGGCTGCGACAGGGCTGTGAGCATTACGCGGTGCTCGAGTTCAATCACGTTGGCGAGCATCGACTGGCCAGGGAGAAATCCCCGTTGCGCCTGCGGCACCCAACGGCCCAGTGGTGCTTCCCAGGGCTGTTTGCAAGCTGCTGCTGTAAGTCGGTTCGACACGTCGACCAAAGAGGGGGGCCGAGTACATTCTGCCGTGTACACATCCCCCAGTCCTGGGTGCTGTTCTACTGGCTTCTTCGGCATACAACACAGGACACCAAGGTTGAAAGTGTGGTCGTCCGCATAGGCTGCGCGCAGGTCGCCGCCGGCGTCCACAGAGCGCGCGCGGAGTTGAAAAGGGCGTCAACTGCCAGGGGGCCAAGCTTTTTCCACAGCGACACGCTGATACCATCTGGCCCCGGCGCGGACGGCTGCGACTGTTCCAGCGCAGCTACCACGTCTTCTCGGCGAATCTGCCAGCGGCTGGAGTCGGAGGGCAGGCCTGCAGGGCCATCCGCGCCGCACTCTTGGATCCAAGACTCCAACTTGTCTGCGTCAACGTTCCCCGCCGCAAAAACCACGCACAAGTGACGGGCCAACTCTTCAGCCATCGCCTCTGGCGGCGTGGCGATGACGCCTTCCCGCGCTTTCAGCGCGCGCAGGCTAACTCCGCCACCTGGCTTGGGTCTTTGGATTATGCTTGCTGTTGACTCGCGCCGCGCAGCTGCCACCTCTGCCGGCAGCTGCGCCGAGATCCCGCTGAGGTCGCGCAGGTCCTGGCGGATGTCTTCCCGAGCTGGCTGCAGGACCCAGTCGCGCAAGATTTGGAGCGCGGCCCCGTCCCCGGCGAACGCGGCCTGGATCTGGGCCCCGTCGAGCAGGCAGGGTACTCGACTGCGCGCAAGCACCGGACAGCGCAACCCACCCTGTCCGCTGGCGCACTTGCAGCCGCCATCCGCCCAGCCTCGTTCATCTCCAGACTGACCGCGGTGATCGCCCGCTGCAGTAGCAGGAGCCGCCTGCGCGCGGCGCCGGGCAGATCGTCTTCGCCTCGGAGCCGGCCCCATCGAAGCGACATCTGATGGGCCCATTCCGGCCGCCTGGAAGGCCCCAAAAGCACTGGTCGCGAATCTCCTGCACCTTTGTTCGCCGACCTCCGCGCCACCTCCAAATGGCGGTGCGCCGAAAGATGGCGCATCAGCCCAGAGCAACGCATGGCCACGTGTAAAAAAGCTGGTCTGCGGCGTGGACGTTTACGCGCACTCGGTCTAGACGAGAAGACCCTTGAGAGGTGCGGTGCGCGCGCCCCGTCTGCCGCACCCCGACAAGGCCATTTGGGTCGAAGAGCGCGTCCTGGAACTTCTCGTGCTCGCGCTCGTCGCCCCCGTCTGTCGCCGCCTCGCCCGGCGGCGCCCTGGAGCACGCGGCAGGCGCAGCACAGGAAGCGGTCTCTCACGCCCCTGTCTGCCCCCCGCCGCGTCACAAAGCAAGAGAGCAAACAGCGAGGCAGCGGCGGCCTCCTCGCCACTGGCGACACCCCCTGCTCGAACCCACAGGAACGCGGGCAGCTGGCGGCTGCGGACCGCCAGCGCCCCCCCCGCCCCCCGGCCCGATCTCGCCGGGGCGCGGGCGACGCAGCCGGCGCTCGCCGGGCGGGGCGCACAGTGCGCGCCTGGCGGCGCGGGGCCAAGGATGACGGCTGCGCTGCGCCCAGCCCTCCTCCACGCCCCCCCCTCGCAGGCGGCTGGGAGAGGCCCGCCTCGAGGACGACGCGCGCGCAGGCGGGGTGGACCACGCCCCCTACATAAACCAAGTGCGCTGCGCGGTCAGCCACCGCGGCGCCCTCGGCAGAAAGGCAGCGGAGCAGCCAGTCGGGCGCCTCGCGAGGAGGCACAGGCGCCGACCTCCTCAGGGCCGAACACGCCGGCGCTGTCCCAGGGCATTCCACCAGCACGTGCCGGACCGAAACTTGGAATGCCCCACATCAGGGGCAGGCGGGCGCAGCAAAGGGATGCGACGCCCCGCCGAAGCCCGGCAAGGGCCACGCGCCACTCATTCGCATGAGCGCCCAGGCGCGGAGGTCAGACCAGAGCGCCGGGCCACGCTCGACCTGGAGCAGGGCCAGCAACGGCCAAGAGGGGGCGGGGCAGAGGGAGGCAAAGGAGACGCCTAGCGGCGCGAGCACGGGCGCAGCCGCCTCCTGGAAGGCAGCCCGGTCATACTCTAGCATCGCTGGTCGCACGACCTGCCATTTATACGCCTGCAAGAGAGCGCGCCTGGCCTCGGGGCAGCGCTTCGCCGCGCCCAGCGGGCCTCCCGCGAAAGCAGGGTGCTCGGTGATAGGCAGCGGGGGGGAGGGAAGCACGCGGTCCAGCGCCGCTGCGTCCGCGATCCAGGACCTGACCGGAAGGGCCGCGGCCGCCTCGCCCACGATGGGCGCCAGGTGACCCTCTGGGAGCACATAGAAACGGGCGAGGGCCATGAGCGCCCGCTCCACGAACCTCGTGCCCAGACGCAGAGGCCAGCCGCAATGCGCCACCAAAATACTGCGGCGCAGTGGCGGGCCCTGGTGGCAGCCGAGCAGCTTCCTCGCCCAGACCCCATGCAGCCTATTCAAGGCCGCCCCAGCCCCGGGGCCCCTGCCAAAAGAGGGCACGGGCAAAGGATCGCGGACTCCACCCGCGAGTGGACCTGGGCAGCGGCCACAGGGATCGAGGAACCCCCAGCCAGGGCCGCTGCAAGGAGTTTATCAAAAAGGCTGCGGCCGCGGGCAATGCACTCACGCAACAGGGGCTGAGATGTGAGACCCGCGTCTACCAGGGCGCCGAGACGCCTCCTGGAATCAACCACCGAGCAGAGGGCGCCGACAGGGGCCGGGGCGCCCAGCAACGGCAACACGCACGTTTTACCGGGGGCGCAATTGATGCACGCCTTGACCCGGCGGGCGCGCCGATTGCAGGCCGCGGACGGCTCGTCGCCCTAGACGCCGCGAACCGCACCCTCCGAAGGGCACGGGGCCTGAGGTAATCGACGAACTGAGGGGGCGGCAGAAACCCCGACCCTAAAAGCTCCACCACTGCCACGCGGTCCGCCAACGACGGCGGCTCCCAGAGGGCCGCGCACACGAACCGGCGCGCACGCGGGCGCGGCGCACGCGCAGCCCCCGCTATACGCGCCGCCCCCCGCGCGAGGACCGCCACAAAAAAATCCCCCCGCGAAGGCAGGTGGACAGCCGCGAGCGGAGACGCCTCCAACGCCTCGTGGAAGGCCTGGCGAGCGAACGAAGGTATGACAGCGGCGCAGCCTCTTGGCAGGACAGACGCCACTTCGTCGGCAAGCCATCGCAGCTGGGCGTTGAAAACGGGGGCCGAGAGACGGCGGCCCTGGGCAGTGCCGCAACCGAGGACGAAGACAGGGCTCAACAACCCATGGAGAGACACGCGCTGGTGGTCCTGCGCAAGAACATCGTCAAGCAGCAGCCAGTCGGGCCCCCGAGCGCCCGCTTGAAACGCCCCCAAGAGCATGGCGTTGAAGGGCGCCACGTCAAAGGCCCACTTCTCGTCCGCCAGGGCCCCCCACGTTGGGAGATCCTGCGCATGTCTAACCTGGGCATGGACCACTACTGCAAAAACGAAAGAAAAGGGGGTCGCCGACACCCCCCTGCTGGGATGGGCCCGCACACGCCTCCAGCGCAGCTGCGTTGCGGAGGTTCCAGAGAGCGTCCTGGACAGACGCCATTTCGCAAGCATGCGAAATCGGACGGAGGCACGAGGTGTTGCGGACAACGAGCGGGCCTGATTTGTGAATCGGCGAGAACTGGCGCAGGGGCCAGAGGCGGGCGGTCGCGCACGAAGCCCGACTCAGGTTAACCAGCGCCCGTGTGAGACGGCGGCCTGCAGGAACTTCAGCCAGCATTGCCGCGTCCGTGCCACGAACCATGCACTTGTGCGGCTTCAACATTGCTATGGCCCTATTGACCTCGTCCATGGTGTACGCGCCCGGCGGAGCCGGGAACGGGGCCGCCGGCGAGCGGTCCCCAACGCGGCGAATCTCTGCAACAGACCTGCTAAGACTGGCCGCTTCGGCCGCGTCCTCGGGAAAATCGTTCCGCGCACGTCCTGCCAGATCGCCCACGACGGCGTCGACCATCTCGGTCGGGGTCAAACTGACAGCCATCGAAGGGCCAACCAGCTGCACGGAGAAACGCGCCGCCCCTTGAAAATAGCCCGACAGGAACCGCTCGGCCGCCGCCGGCAAGACCGACCGCAGGTGCACACTCCGCGCCACCGCGCACCGCCGCGTTTCCCAGAAGGCCATGTCGACCGCGCGCTTGAACGCCATGTGGTCGGCAAAAGACGCCGGGTTCAACGGGGCGCGGCCGCCCGCGCGGGCTCCCGTTTGCTTCCGGAGAGCTTTCGCTGCGCCCGCGGCGTGCCCAGTCAAGGTGTACACTGCGCCCCTCGCCCAAGCCGCTACGTCGACCAAGGCTCTGCGCTCCGCCCTGGTCGCGCCCCCCCCGAACCAGTCCGGTTTCATCGCTGGGGCGTCCGCGGCGCCCTCGACCAGGGTGGCCACGTGGTCAAGCAGGCTCGAGACTTCGAGCAGCCCCCCCTCCCACTCCGAACCCGAAGCCCAGAAAACCCGACCGAACCCGCGGCACAGTGGCGCAGCAATCGCGCAAGGCACATCCGCCAGGACCAACCTATGGTCGGATCCGCCAACAAAATCAGGATGCACCCTCACCGGGATAGGGTTGCCCACGGCACCCAACACGAGATCAATGCAGTGGCCCGAAACATGCGCAGGAGCAACTGGATTGAAGGCGCGCAGCCCCGCTGCCTCCTGGGCGGCCTCAATGGCGCGGTCGGATGCCCGCTGGCGGCAATGGAGACACGCGCACGACTGGTCGTGAGCGACGACGTACGCGAGGTGCACGTTAGCGCCCCTGGCCAAGATGACGCGGGCCAGCGGGTAGCGCGCGCGCAGCTCGGCGGCATGGGAAACAATGGAGGCCCAAGTGGCCTCGCCACCCCCCGGTCGCGCGCACAGGGCACAAAAGAAGAAGAGAGGGGGAGGGGGCTGGGGGCGGGCCCCAGAGCGCGAACCATTGCTCACGCGGCTGAGAGAACTCAGCGAGGGGCCGGAGCGCCAAGTCCAGGTTTGGGCGAAAAAACACTGCAACCGACTCCCAGTCAGCTGAGCGCGACCCCTCCACCAGATACGGGAACCCAGGAGGGAGCACCGCACCAGGCGGGAGGCGCGCTCCCGGTAGTATGCTAATGTCCACGCCGTCCTGGTCCAGCGCGTGAGCGACGGCCTCCAGCCGCCACTCCATGAGGAGCTCCGACCCCAGGTGGAGAAAACCCGTTCTGCCTGGGTTCAGGACCGCCAAAATGACCCTCTCCCTCCCTGGGGCCTCGATGGGGGCTCTCCGAACTCCCCTCCGACGCGCAGGTTTCGCCCTGTTGCACTGCCCCCGCGCACGGCGAACACACGGCGGAGGCACCTGCCCGCGGGCGAAGGACAGGTCGCAGCTGCCTCCTCAGGAAACACTCCAGCTCCGACGCCAAGTCGAGCAACCCTGCCACCGCGGGCCCCCCCTTCACGCGGACCGTTCCGGGGCGGGCCGGGGCCAGCTCCAGCAATGCGTCGACATCCCGCGCAAACGCGGAGAGGCGAAGCACGGCACCCGAGTCAAAATGGATCCTGTGCCCCGCCTCGCGCACGAAGTTCCAATCCCCGATCATCGCCGCTAGCGAGCGTGATGCTGGGCGCCTTTGCCAGGAAATCGTGTCTCGCACGGTCGCTCGCTCTTGAACCGCCTGGCCCGTGGGCATATACATTCACCGTGATGATGTCCAAAGAGCCGCTCGGCCCATCCAGTCGGTTCATCGTCCTGACCATGCTGCCCCCCCCGCTGCTGGAGGCATCTGCTTGCGTGACGTCATTGCAGGAAACAGCGGATGGCTTGTTTTGGTCGACGATGATGCGCTGCTGGGAGTCGACAGCAGTCAGCACGAATTATCGCCACCAGATACGGAGGATGGAGGAGTTCGCTCGCAGGAAAGCCTCACTTCAGGCAGGCTTCAAAGAGCTGTCATCTTAGTTGCTTGGAGATGTCTTCGCCAGCACCGATCGGATTAAAGCTGAGCAGTCCGCGAATGTTCAGCGCCTCGCCGAGAAGCGCAGGGCTGAACTCGTTGCGAGGAGGTTGTTGAACCGGCAAATATCCCGACCCCCAGCGCGCCACCCAGCGGTGGCGGCCAGGCAACGTTGGAGGGGTTGCAGCGGAAAGGGGCCGGGAGAGGCGATGCTGGTATTAGCATCTTGCCATAACTTTAATGGATTTTATACCCCACATCTAGGACGAAGCGCATCTTCCGCCCTGGCGCTCTCTGCACCCGGGGGAGATGTGTCTTGCCGGAGAGAGCGTGATCCACCGCCGCTTTACAATGGAAATTTCCCCCATTTCATTCGATCGATCTAACAATCGATTTGACTATCGATCTCGCAATCGATCTCACTATCGACACCACTACCGATCTCAAAATCGATCTCACATTCGGTCTCAATTTCGATCTCAATATCGATACCACAATCAATCCCAGAACCAACTTCATAATCATCATCATCAACCAAATCATCGTCATCAAAGTCGTCAACACCATCATCATCATCACCATCATCATAGGGACACAATCATCATCATCATCATCATCACCTCGTCACCATCACCGTCAACATCATCATCATCATAATCATCATCATCACCATCATCATCATCAACGGGACACCATCATCGCCACCATCATCATCAACATCATCATCGTCGTGACACGATCATCATCACCATCGGGACACCATCATCAGCATCACCATCATCATTATCAACAGCATCATCAGGAGCAACATCATCAACATCATCATCGGCGCACCATCATCATCATCATCATCATCATCATCATCATCATCATCATCATCATCATCATCGGCAACATCATCATCATCAGCATCATCATCGGGACACCCTCATCATGGTCACCATCATCATCGCCATCATCATAATCACCATCATCATCGGGACACCATCATCATCGTCAACATCAGCATCATCACCACCACCATCGGGCCACGCCACCATCACCAAAATCATCAGCATCACCTAAACAGCACCCTCATCATCAGCATCATCACCATCGGGACACCGTCATCGTCATCATCACCATCATCATCCACATCATCATCGGGACACCATCATCATCATCATCATCATCACCATCATTATCAACAGCATCATCACCAACCTTATCATCATCGGGAAAACATCATCATCATCATCTTCAGCATTACATCACCATCATCGCATCATCAACATCATCATGCTCATCAACATCCTCATCATCATCGGTGTAACATCATCATCAGCAGCAGCATCACCATCATTATCAGCATCATCGGCACACGGTCATCATCACCACCATCACCATCATCATCATCATCAACAACATCGTCAACATCATCATCCTCATCATTGGGACACCATCATCACCGCCATCACCATCATCATCATCAACATCATCGACATCATCATCACCATCATCATCATCATCATCATCATCATCATCATCATCATCATCATCATCGTCATCATCATCATCATCGCGACACCGACGGAACACCGGCGGGACACCAGCGGGACACCGCGGGCCACCGGCCACCAGAAAAGAATCATTTGGTCCGGCCGCGCCTCAGCCAGGGGCGGGACACCGGCGGGAACCGCGGGCCACCGGCCCCCGGAAAGGAATCATTTGGTCTGGCCGCGCCTTGGCCGGAGGAGGCTTTCTTCTCGCCCGCCCACGCATTTTCGCCTCGCCCGCACGCATTGCACGCACGAGCACGAAACCGAAACCGAACTCCCGGTAGGGGGGCTTTCCGTTCCACTTCGATCTCACCCCCTCCCCTCCGACAAGCACATACACACTCTTTATTTCTTTATTTCTCTCTCTCTCTCTCTCTTTCTCTCTCCCTCACACGCAAACACACGAACATACACACAACGCACACACACAATTACACACAAACGCCCATACACAATTATCCTGGCGAAGGACTCGACCATATGCAGGTGTGAATGCGTTGTGGGTGACGCTCTCGGTGGAATTCCCTATGGGACCACGAAGCGCGTGAGGGACGTGCCGAAATGAGTGGGGGAGACGCATGCGGGCGGTGCCACTGGGACCTTCGGTGGGCCTCCCCATGGGCCACGAAACGCTGTACTTGGCGTGGCTGACGCATGCGGGCGGTGCCCCTCGCTGGAGCTCCCGATGAGGCCACGAAACGCTGTACTGGTCGGGGGAAACGCATGCGGGCGGTGCCGCTGGGGTCTCTCTCTTGAGCTCCCCACGGGACCACGAAACGTTTTTTTCTTTCGGAGGGGATGAATCGGACAGGGAGGCGACCACGACATCGCTCGAGTGACCCGTGCACTCCGTGACAGGACGCGGCAGAGACGGACCTGTGACTTCATTTACAGCAACATCCCAGAAGTAAAAAAGCACCGGCGAGGGAAAGAGCCGCCAGCTTAAAAGCCCAGCCGGCCTGACAGATTAAAAACCGGTCTACAGCGACACCCGGTGTTTTTGGAGAGGGCGCTCGGATGGGAAAAATACAACATCGGGGCCCCCAGCGTACCAAAACTGCTACCGGCGCCGAGGCGGGAGCGAACACTTTTGCCCGGATGCTATAAATTCATGCACCAAACGCACCACTGGGGGCGCCGGGGAGGAGGGGGAGGCGGAGGCGGAAGAGGGGAGGAAGAGGAAGCAGAGGAGGGGGAGGACAGAGGGGGAGGGCAGTCCCGACCCCGCTAGGGGACAGGAGCAGGAGTCGGTGATCTGACCACGAAACGCTGTACAGGGGGGGGGGGGGGGCGCATGCGGGCGGTGCCCGCGGGGCCCTTCGGTGGAGCTCCCTGTGGGGCCACCAGAGGGGGGAACGCATGCGGGCGGTGCCACTCGGGCCTTCGGTGGAGCTCCCTATGGGCCCACGAAGCGCTGTACTGGGTGTGGCTGACGCACGCGGGCGGGCTAGTGGAGCTCCCTACCGGGCCACCAAACGCTGTGCTGGGTGGGGGGGACGCATGCGGGCGGTGCCACTGGGACCTTCGATGGAGCTCTCTACGGGGCCACGAAACGCTGTACTGGATAGTGGCTGACGCATGCGGGCGGTGCCAGTAGGGCCGTCGGTGGAGCTCCGTATGGGCCCACGAAACGCTGTACTGGGTGGTGGCTGACGCATGCGGGCGGTGCCACTGGGACCTTCGGTGGAGCTGCCTGTGGGGCCACGAAACGCTGTACCGGGTGAGGGGGAACGCATGCTGGTGGAGCTACCAAACAATGGAGCCGCGAAATGCAATGCTGGGTGGTGGACGTTGCATGCGAACGGTGCCATTGGGGTCTTTCTGTGGAGCTCCCTACCGGGCCACGAAACGCTGTGCTGGGTGGTGGCTGACGAATGCGGGCGGTGCCAGTGGGGCCGCCGGTGGGGCACCCCGTTGGGCCACGAAACGCTGTACTGGGTTGTGGCTGACGCATGCGGGCGGTGCCACTGGGACCTTCGGTGGAGCTCCCTACGGGGGCACGAAACGCTGTGCTGGGTGGTGGCTGACGCATGCGGTTGTTGCCAATGGTGCCTTCGGTGGAGCCCCCGATGGAGCCACGAAGCGCTGTGCTGGGTGGTGGCTGACGCATGCAGGCGGTGCCACTGGGACCTTCGGTGGAGCTCCCCATGGGGCCACGAAACGCTGTACTGGGTGGTGGCTGACGCATGCGGGCGGTCCACGAAACGCTGTGCTGGGTGGTGGCTGACGAATGCGGGCGGTGCCAGTGGGGCCGTCGGTGGGGCTCCCCATGGGGCCACGAAACGCTGTACTGGGTTGTGGCTGACGCATGCGGGCGGTGCCACTGGGACCTTCGGTGGAGCTCCCTACGGGGGCACGAAGCGCTGTGCTGGGTGGTGGCTGACGCATGCGGTTGGTGCCAATGGTGCCTTCGGTGGAGCCCCCTATGGAGCCACGAAGCGCTGTGCTGGGTGGTGGCTGACGCATGCAGGCGGTGTCACTGGGACCGTCGGTGGAGCTCCCTACGGGGGCACGAAACGCTGTGCTGGGTGGTGGCTGACGCATGCGGGCGGTGCCACTGGTGCCTTCGGTGGAGCCCCCTATGGAGCCACGAAACGCTGTGCTGGGTGGTGACTGACGCATGCGGGCGGTCCCACTGGGACCTTCGGTGGAGCCCCCTATGGAGCCACGAAGCGCTGTGCTGGGTGGTGGCTGACGCATGCGGGCGGACCCACTGGGACCTTCGGTGGAACCCCATCTGGGGCCACGAAACGCTGTGCTGGGTGGTGGCTGACGCATGCGGGCGGTCCCACTGTGACCTTCGGTGGAGCTCCCTACCGGGCCACGAAACGCGTGGCTGACGCATTTGGGCGGTGCCACTGGGGCCTTCGGTGGAGCCCCCTACGGGGCCACGAATCGCTGTGCTGGGTGTTGGCTGACGCATGCGGGCGGTGCCACTGGGGCCTTCGATGGAGCCCCCTCTGGGGCCACCAAACGCTGTGCTGGGTGGTGGCTGACGCATGCGGGCGGTGCCACTGGGGGCTTCGGTGGAGTTCCCTATGAGGCCACGAAGCGCCGCAGTGGGTGGGTGAAACGCAGGGAGGAGGGAGGAGGAGGAGGAGGAGGGGGAGGAGGAGGAGAGGAGGAGGAGGAGGAGGAGGAGGAGGAGGGACGCGGGGCGCTCTCTTCAAAACGAGGACCCACCACCACAGGATGGTTGGGAAAAACACACACACACACACACAAACACAACATCAGAGAAACGCACCCACACACAGACACACACGCACACGAGTACATCCCCCCCACACACACACACACACGCACTGTTTGGCGGTTGCGGCCTCGCACGCAGCGACGGGGCGAAGAGAGTCAAGTCGCACACACACACACACACACACACACACACACACACACACACACACACACACACACACACACACGCACACGCACACGCACACGCACACGCACACGCAGACGCACACGCACACACACACAAACAAACAAACAAACAAACAAACAAACAAACAAACAAACAAACAAACAGACAGACACACACACACACAAACACAGACACACATTCACACACTCAGACACACGCAGGCACGCACGCACGCACGCACACACAGACACACACAGACAGACACACGCACACACACACACACAGACGCCCGTACACACACGAACGCACACACAAACACACACACACACACACACTTGTTGGCGGTCGCGGCCCCGCGCGCGGCAACGAGGCGGAAGGCTGGAAACGGGCGAAGTCCGGGCCAGCGACGCCCGAAGGGCGGGGGCCCCTGGAGCAAGCGCAGCCAAGGCTCCTGCGGGAAGCGTCGAGAGCGGCGTCGTCCGCGGCGTCGGAGCTGTCGGGGAGCAGGCGCCATTGCGGACGAGGAGGGCCATCTCCCTGCAGGGGGCCGCAAACCCAAGGGAACCCCGCCCGCCGCGCGCAAGAACGAGCGATGAGGTTGCCGATCTGGGTGTCGAGCTGCGCCTGGCAGCAGTTGCCATTGCTGCCGCGCGGGTTGGCGCGCGCGTGGCCGGGGGTGCGCGCGGCGAAGATGCGGCGCGGCATCCCTCCCAAGGGGAGTGGCGAACTGTCTGTTCCAGCCGCCCCACTTGAACTTACGGGGGGGCGAGGGCGGCGGGGGGGGGGCCGCCGGAGCCGCGCGCGGCCCGCGTTGCTGCGCCGGCAAGAGGGTCAGCGCCGCCAGTTGCCCCAGCTCGAGTCCCAGCCGCAGCGGGCGCAAGCGCCTTGGCGGGGTGGCTAAATCGGTCGCTCGGCGTCGGGGGGGGGAGCACTGCCTTGGGCAGCTGGCTCGCTCAGCTGCGCAAGCTGGGGCGTCGCCTCCTCCGTCTGGTGTCGCAGGTCGCCTGGAGGGGGCAGAGGACGTCATTGAGTGGAGGAGAACGTCCAGGTCGCACACCTGCTGAACGAGCAGCGGAACCACGTCGGTCGGGGGGCGGGGGATTCGTCGTCGGAATCGGATGAGATCGGGGCGCGTGACCCAAGGTATGCCGTCAATCAGGGGCCAGTCGACGACCGCGAGGCGGGGCCAGAGCTGGCCGCCGCAGTAAGTCTCAGAACGCCAGACGACGAGGTCGCTGGGGCTGCGTCGATTCTCACGGAGTACCGAGACCACTTCGTCGCCCCACTGATGGTAGTCAGTGAACTTGGTCACGAGGGAGATCTTGTAGCCCCGCACCTCGGCGCCCATGGACTGGCAGTGCGGGGGCAGCTGCGAGGGATGACCAACCATAACGACGGAGGCGAAGGGAGAGCGGCTGATGGGCACGAGGGAGAAGGCTTCCGGGTGTACGGCGGCCTCGTCGATCAGGACGGCACCGAACTGCGGGCGCTCTGTCTGCTCGAAGCCGTGATAGAGATTGTCGGCTCGCTCGAAGAGTCGCGGCGAAGATCTTGACCGAGGGGGCGCACTGACGGGCCCAGAACTTGAAGGCGTCGGTCGGCTTGGACTTGCGGTTCCGAAAGGGTTGGAGTGGGTCTTGCCGGAGGGTTTGTGGTTCTCAAGCCTTTGCTCGACGGTGAGGTGGAAGAGGTGCTTGGGCAACGAGGCCAGCTGCTCGTGCCTCAGAACCCAGGAGGGGTCACCCCACTTGGCAGGCGCCTTCGCGTAGCAGTCCAGAAGGTGGACGTTGTTGACCGCTGAGTTGGTGCCGCTCGTGACCAGGACAGCACATCCCTGCGGAGGGACCCGAGACGAGATGACGGAGAGGACGGCGCGAGGCCAGGTTTTGCCTGTACAAGGGGGGCATTGCACCGCGGTCCAGAAATATGGAGCTGAGGGGATGGCGGGCGGAGGTTTTCGGTAGACTGAGCCCAGGATGTGCCGCCAGTCGGGCGGGAGGGATGCTCCCCTGCACCGCCGGAGGCCACCGCGGGCTGAGGGGGCGCAAGCTCCAACGTGGCAAGGAGCCTCCAAGGGGCCGCGTGGGCGGAAGCCGTCGTGGGAGGATCGTGCCAGGAGGCGAGAAGAAGCCCGACCGTCATCTGCCGACTCGTTAACAAAGTCAACCCAGAACCCGTGCACCTGCTGGGGGTAAGCGACCGAATACATGCGCAGCAACCTCGCGAAGGGGAACGTGGGGAGTGCCATGAGCACCGGGAAAGGGAGCACCACCGAACCCGAAGTGGCACGGTCTTCGCGATACGTTTCAAAGATCGAGTGGGCGCCGTGCGCGACCCTGCGGTGCTGCAGAGCGTCGGGCAGGAGTTCGACCCTGATGGGGGCGAGCGGAATCACCTGGCCCTTGTGGTGGTTGGGATGCAGGAGCGGACAGGCGCTGTGGTTCAAATAGAACAGGAGGCGTGCAGGAGCGCCTGCGACATCCTCGAGCACGCGTGGGAAGGCAACGTTGGCCTTGTTGATGTTGTCGCCGAAGGGGGATGTGAAGGAGAGGACCACATGGTCCGGACAGCAATCGCGTCACATACACACACACACACACTCCCAGCGAGGCAGGCATAGCCGACCACTTTTCTGATGAATGCAGATGAGGCCCGGCACTAGCCACACAACACGCACACACACACACACACAACACATGACGGACACACGCACACGCACACACAAACACACACCACACACCACACACAAGGTTAAACGATCGCGGCCTCCCGCACAGCGACGAGGCGGAGAACGCGCACCCGAACTAACTAGACAGATACGTGCGCAACTGGCCCCACATAACACACTCACACAAGCACGAAACACACAACGCACACACAACCCACAACACGCACAACACACAACGCACAACGCACAAAACACAACGCATACACACCACACACAACATAACACACAACACATACACACAACACACAACACACAACACACAACACACAACACACAACACAACATAACAACGCAACGCAACATGACACAGCACACAGCACACAGCACACAGCACACAGCACACTGCACACAGCACACAACACACACACCACACAACACACACACACACAACACACACACACAACTTTTTTTTGGGGGGGAGAGGGGGGGGGGGCAAAGAGAGAGGGCGCGGACGTCCCAAGAACGTCGAACCACGCGGGCACGGGGATCAAAAATCGCATCTTCGCGCCAGACTGGGCCCTACCTCGGCGGGGAAGCGGGGGAGCTGGACTGCAGATTTCCGCGCCCATTCCGTCGACGCAACAAGGTGAGCAGGACAGTGCTGCGCAAGGAGGAGCGAACGACGCGCTGAAGGGGGCGCGTGTCCGCGGGTTAGTGGCGAAGCGGCCCCGCGCCGCCTACGAGGCACCGTGGCAACCTCAGGACGCGTCCGGTGGCAGCGATCACCTCCTTGTGGTACTTGAGCTCGTCGATGATGGCGGGCAGGCTCGTCTCGGAGCGCGCCCGCAGGATGTTGTATGTGCGGAAGGCGACCGCAATGCGTGCGATGGTGCGCTTTGGGCGGTCGTCGATGTTGTTGCTCTTGTCGAGGCCGAGCCGCGTGAGGACATCACCAGCAGGTTGACCCCGAGGTTGAGCCAATAGCGCCCACATTCGCGGGCACGAGATGTAGTGGCTGATGTCGTCCGTGTACTTGGTCTGCGAGTCTTTGTCGCAGCCGAATAGGCAGTTCTTCTTGTGAGGGTTGACGCGCATGCGGTGTGAGGTCGTCCATGCGCCTGACAAGGTCTTGACCACAGGCCAGAAAATCGACGCCGTGGAATTCGCCGGGCGTGGCCCCAGGTCGCGCCAGACGTGTTCAACGCTGGCAGGGAGAGCAGCGCGACCTAGGAGTCCATCACGGTCGGATGTATCAGAATCCATCATGATGTCATTGACTGAGTGGATGTGAGTCGTTGATGTAGCCGTTGTTGTAGATTGAGTGCCGTCTTCTTCCTGCGGGAGGTTCGGGTTGGCGTCGCGCTCCCGTTCGATCCAGCGACGGCGGGCACGGTGTTCAGCAGCTTCATCAGCAAATTCTCGATGGGTGTTGGTCGGCATGTGCTCGGAGGAGTAGATCTGCAGGCGGTGATTGCGAGGGTGTTCAGCTCGATGCCATGCACTGTAACATATCTCCGTCGCCATGTCACGGCGAGCGTTGGCAGGCGCGTACTGGTCATCGATGCAGAAGTGCGCATTGAATTGGGTGCGGTGTAATACAGCTGTGATGTATGGGACGCACCAGTCCATCCAGTCGTTGAAGTTGTCCATGTCGCGGCCGAAAAGCACGCTGGGGATCCATCTTGCTGCCCATGCTTCTGCGCGATCGTTCAGGTACTTCATGGAGTCGTGATCGTCGTTCCCAGCAGATTGTTCGGTCGTAGCAGGTGCCATCCGCTCTCCATTGTCCGCAGGAAGTAGTGGGAGCCAGGCGCGGAGACGGTGATGGATGGTCTTGTGGAAGTAGTCGCGGTACAGCTGGCGTTGTAGTTCCCGAAGGTATGCTTGTTGCGGAGAGGTACTTGAGGTGGCACTCGAAGTAGCGTCAGTCGGAGCTTTGACACCTGCCTTGTCCGCCAGCCCTGTCACGGCTGTACGTGTGGTGAAGGTCACCCGCTCTGCCACGGCGTGGTGCCTGGTTGGTACCAGCCCTGTTACGGCTGTGTGAATGCAGATCCTCCGCCTTGTTACGGCGAGAGGCCATGATGGCATGTCGTCCAGCTGCAGCAGCTTGCGCATGTGCTCGCTGAAATATCTGGGCGGCATGCATCGTAGATCCTGCTGACCGCGTGAGAATCTTGAAGGTGGACCCTTTGCCTGTCGCGATCAACTTGTTGTGGACGATGTCGTCGAATCGCTGCACGATGGAAGTGGAGTCAATCCAGCACGACGCCGACCATTTGCCAACTACTACCGCTCGTAGCGGGAGAAGTTCTTCAGCATGGGCACGGATCGCGTGAAGCAGAGGCTGCCAGCCAGGGATGGCGGTCGTGGAGGCGCGCCACATCGTTGCTGCGAGTAACGTTTCAATACCCTGCGGGATTGTGACAGACGCCCATAGCGCGAACGACGAGATGTCCATCTTTGAGAAACTGGAGGGGGCAGCACGGATCAGCTTGTGGAGCCCGTGAATATCCTTGGACAAGAATGCTGGGGAGGGTGGGAGAGCTGGCCGACGTACGAGAGGCATGTGATGGCAGCGGAGTTGTACATCTTGATGCACTGCTGGATGGGAGCGTTGGAGTCGCACAGGATCTGAATGCGCTCCCACCACTTGTTGGCAGGCCCTTGCCATTGACGTTCGAGAGAGGCGCCAGGACCGATGTACACGCCGAGGTAGCGCGCAAAGCTGTTGATGGAGAAGTCTTGCCACGGCTCGTAGATCTGGGTCAGGATTGCACGCATGTTCGCGGTGATCTCGGGCGTTGGCAGGGACCAGGTGGGCACGAGGACGCATTTCTTCGGTTGGAGGCGGAGACCAGCGTAATGTCGTGCAGCGTGCAGGTGTGGTAGAAGGGAGCCAAGATCCCGCAGTGCAGCCAGAACGATGCCCAGGTCGTCGGCGCAAGCGCTGAGCAGGCCTCTACCCAGAGTAGTAAGTTCCATTTTGAGGCCCTTGATGATGGGGTCGAAGACCAGCGCCCAGAGCGTGCCGCTCAATGGGCATCCTTGAGCACCCCCAGATTCTGCTAGAAGTAACGGTCGACGAGTACCACCTAGGTCGAGGAAGGCAAGTGGCATGTTGTAGCAGCACTGCAGGAAATTGAGAAAGACGCCGTGGATGCCCCACCTCCTAAGAGAATCCCACAACCACGCGTGCGTGAGGCTCGGAAACGCTGCGGCAATGTCCATGCTGGCGAAGCAGGGCATCATGTTGGATGCATCGCCGTTGATGCTGGCGATACGGGCGATGGCGTCCACCTTGACGATGTTGGAGAGAAATTGACGGCCATTGACAAAGCCTTGTTGTTCTTCCTCGGTGTCCGACGCCACGGAGCTGAGGATGCGGTTCGTCGCTGAGGCGATGATCTTGATGTCACTGTTCTTCATGGCGAGTGGGCGAAGACAATCAGGACTGCGAGAGCACTCGTAGTTGCCCATGGGCTCGTCACCCTTGGGAAACATGGCCACGAGCGCGTAGTTCAGGTCGTGGGGGACCGGGCCACCGTGAGCAATGGAGTGGAGGAGTGCGTGGAGGATCTCGATGCTGCCGTCTGATCGCACCCATGCTCGACATGGCAATCCGTCAGGTCCAGGGGCAGAGTCACTGGCAAGTTTAGCAGCCGCTTGGAGTTCTTCAATTCCAGGTAGGGGCAGGTGGCGTAGGGGCATTGGTGGGAAGACTGTGTCCAAATACTGCTTCATTGCTGGGGCGTCAACATGCTTGGCTGCAAACACCTTCGACCAATGAGACTGAATAGCGCTGTGCATGTCCATGGGGTCGTTGACGACAGTAGGGCCTCTGCTGTCAGTGATGCGGACACCTGCGAGAAACAAGCTCTTCGAGAACGGCTTCCAAATCTCGCTGCGCTGTCCAATACGGCGAGCATGACGACGCCATCGCTCACCAAGGTCGGGTCGTTGTTCCGCGTAGGCAGCTCGCGAGCGGGCAGCAGCGGCGCGACGTCGTTGTTCCGCGATCTGGAACTGCGTGGCGGAGTGCTCGGTCTCGAATGCGATGCGGTCGACAAGCGAGATCTTGCGGTGACAAATGTCGATGTGCTGTGCCCCTGCAGCGGTGACCTCTCGAAGTCGCTGGGCAAGAGCGAGGTCCTGGTACCAGACGGCCCTGGCAATACTGCGTAGTGTGAGTGCACGCGCCTCAGCTATGACTTGCGGGTCTTCATTTCGGCACTCGAGTGGCATGATCTCGGAGGCGGAGACAGAGGTAATGGTGTCGCGAGCCTTGCGCGCCGCCACTTTCATTATGTGCTTCATTGTCCTCCAGTTTGAGATGGGGTCAGCTGAGAGGTCGGCCATCTCGACAAGGCGATTGTAGTGGAACTTGTAGTGCTTTGATTCGAAGAGGAAGGCAGGGATGCCGCGCTCGCTGACTGGACGTGGCTGACGAGGTCGAAGCCGTAGATGTAGCATCTTGCGGTCGCTGATGGGCCCCCCTTCTCGGTCAAGCGGTCGGCCATCGGCAACGAGAACTGTCTCGATGCGCGGGATGTTGGATGCGTTGATCGAGGCGAAGCACCTGTCGATGGTCGTTTCCGCCATGTTGGCCGAGCATCGATGCGCGGTGGCCTTCGCTGTGATTGTTATCATATGTGAGCAGATGTTCTTCCAAAAGACAGGCTGGTAGCGATAACGCTCGGCGGTGGAGGCCGCGGCGGGGCGAAGCAGGCTCTTCGGCGGCGTCTGGGCGATATTGAAGTCGCCAATCATGTAGTAGTCGTGGTTGTCTGGGCGGAGTGCTGAACGTTGAGCAGCTGCTTGCCGCGCAGCTTTGAAGCGTTGACGGTCGGATCCGCTGAGGTCGCAGTTGTGAATGTTGAAGATTGTTGTCTCGTGCTGTCTTGCCCCGTCTTGAACGCGTAGCTCACCAATGCGACCAGGGACGATCACGCGCAATGAGCGTAGAGGTCGTTGGTCAGGAGGCAATTGGAGTTCAGCTCGATCAAAGGGAACCAAGAATGCGATCCCGCCTGCGGTCCCCGAGGACTGGCCGTCAGTCACGAGCGTTGAGTGGAAGGCGATGTACTTGTGCTCGGAGTTCGCGGCCAGGAGGTCCATGTCTATGCTGTTGCCGCGCGTCTCTTGGATGGCGATGACCGCTCGCTGCCGCATGTAACGGAGCAACAGCTGTCGCTTGAGGGCCCGTCTTGACACCGATCTGCCATTTAGCGCCTGCGCATTCCATGATACCAAGTTGAGGCCGTCCACGCGTGGTTTCGTGAACCACGGCGCCCATCGCATGCTAAAGCCACCGCGCTGCCTCCAATGGGTTGGCGAATGCGGCAGCCAGCGCGGAAGCCAATGGCTCACGCTCGGTGATAAGGATGCCAGCGGGGGCAGCAGCGTCAGACCAGCGAATTTGAGCGGCGGCATCGGGAGTAGCGCCAGCTGTGACCTGGACGATGGGAGCGCCGTCGATGGACAAGAAGCCTCCAGAGCGGTGACCCCGAGTCTCGAGCATGGGGAACTTGTCGGTGATGAGCTTGTTGAGCTTTTTGAGCTGAACTTCTTGACGTACCATGCGCGGCGACTTGTCCGCGGAGACGTAGAGGGCAGCGAGGCCAGAGTCCGATTCCACCTGGAAGCGACGCCATTCACGACCTTGCCGAAGTGCGCGATGTAGGGCATGGGCCCGCGGGAGAGCAATCGAGTTGCCGCCAGTGAGTGTAAACGAGATCCTCCGCGCAGGGCCCTCCGAGTTGATGCGGAGCGCGTTGATGTCCACGTCGGCAGCTTCGAACCAGGGGGCGAGCGCAGCCTTGAGTGAGGCGACGGAGAACTCTGAGGCAGCCCCGCACCAGAAAGTTGCAGCATTCGGCGGGCGGTCCCAGGCACCCAAGGCGTCCAAATCCATGGCTGGGTGAAGAGCCTCGGCATGACGAAGTGCTTGTTGGAGGGCGTCCACGCTGGCCTTGAGCTCTCCTTGGAGACGTTCAGCACGGTCAGCACGACCTTTGAGTTCAGTAATGTCCCTCTCGGCAGACTCCTGGCGGTTGCTGAGCTGTTCGGTGAGCTTCGTGATGTTGGCCAGGAATTCAGCTTGAGCGGCAGCTGCAACTTGCTTGGATGTGGCTTCAAAAGCGGCGGCGGCTTTGTCGACCTGGGTCTGGAGGAGATCGGTGAGCACCTTACGCTGGTGTGCGGGGAGGTCGAACGCGGCAAGCTTCTGAGCTCCAGCGGCCCAGGGATCGGCAGCAGCTGTGTCCTTGCCCTTGCCCTTGTCGGGGGAGTCGGCCCAGGAATCGGCGGAGCTGGCAACACCAGGCACACCCATCGCGATGCTATCGTGCGCAGGGCAGACGCTGGTGGCGAGAAATATGCAAGCTGCGTCTCAGCAGCGAAGGATATGGAGATGCACAACGCCGAGGGCACGGCGAAGGCGGAAAGCAGCGGTCCTAGCAGTCCCCGGACCAGGGGTCTCCGTGCTCTGCCACGGGGCACAAACATCTTGAGCCAAAATGGCTACGGAGCTGCGCAAGGAGAAGGAGGAGGAGGAGGAGGAGGAGGAAAGGACTGATACGAAAAAATCCCGATTCGTATCATCTATCAAGTCCACGACCGCAACAGTGCACTGGACAGCGTGGACGGCAGCAGCAACAGCAGGGAGAGGGAAGCAGCAGCCGAGAGAAGCCGAGGACGGACGACAAGGAAGACGGCAGCAGAGCAGGCAAGCCAGAGAGCAGCACGGAGAGGAGCAGAGAAGCGAGCGAGAGAGGCGGCCGCAGAGCAGGAGGGAAGAAGGGAAGGACGACAACGGGAACCGGCACCAAGCAGCAGCAGCAGAAGCCGCGGCAGAGGGACGGGAGACAAGGAAGCGGCAGGCCAACAGATACTAGGTGGCGCGCACGACCCCCTGGCGGTGTGCGGCCCAGAAACCCCGAACAGCGGACACGCAAAATCTGATGTCAACGCTACAGAAGGTGTGCGAAAAATTGCGAAACAGGCGCGGCGGCGCCGCAGCCTGAGCGCACCGCGCGCTGCCCAGGCAAAACCGGGCCGGGCTGCCGACGCAGCGCCGCGCTAATGGCGGAGCCGGGCAAGCAGTGCGGGCCAGCAGGCGTGAGCACCGCGCGGCGGGACATGCACGGGGAGCGGGAGGAAGGAGGAGAGGAGGAGAGAAAACTCCAGAAACGCAATCAGTTCCATCCGTGCGCGCGGTCAACAATCCTCTCTGAGCGGCCGTGCCCGCGCACCGCCTCGCGGCACGACTGGTCGAGGGCCTCCATCGCCGCCGGCCCGCGCGAAACTTGGCCGTGGCGACACTGACAATGCGTGCGATACGCCGCGGTTGCGCGGACCGCCACGCAGACCGCCCTCGCCGGGTCGCTGTTCGCCCGGAAATCCAATCCGAGGAAGGAGGACAATCGCGCGCCCGGCAAAGCAACGCGCGGCAGGCCCAGCCGCCTTCCTGTCACCTCGTGCAAGCGCGGGCAGGTGGCGTAGTGCTCGATGGAGTCCGGCGCCTCGTCGGAGCACCGAAACATGCAACCAGCTAGGCCCCTTGCACCCTGCGTACGCCTGCTTGTGGCCCAGCCATTCCATAGCGTGCGCCACGTCGCCGCCCAGACTCGTGGCGGTGCTCGTCCTCGCAGTGCCTGTAAGAACTCGATGCAGCGGGATACCCGGATCCGAGGGAGCTCTGGCACGCGCCACCTGCTGAGTTTGTGCCGGATACGCACCTCCAACTCGAGCGTCGTCACCTGGGGTAGTGAGGCTGCTGCGGTCCGCTGGAAGGTCGCCTTCACGAGCTGCGCCTGCTGCCGCGTGAGGGGCCGCGGGATCGCGGCTTCTAGCGAAGGGCTCTGCGCTCCACATCCTGGGGGGCAACCCCGCGCAACTCGAAGTGGCCGGCCGAAGCGTCCAGCTGCAGCAGGAAGGAGTGGGCGAACCAATCGGCCCAGGTAGCCTTCATCACCACGTCGTCCGCCGCCAGATGGGCGCGCCGCAGCCCCGCCGCGCGCTGTCGAACTCGCAGTCCGCCAGTGCTAGCTGCTTCCAAATGATATACCCGGAACTGGGCCGCCCGCGTCCGCGCGCCCATATCCACGAAGGCTTTGGGGAAGCCCAGCAAATCGATGTGCCGGAGGTCGCTGGGGCATCCCCATTGGCTGATGCCAGGCACAAGCGCGCGGAATGCCTCGGCCTCCACAGCGGGCCAGCGCGGGGGCAAGCCATCGAGTTGAATCAGACAACACACATACACAACGCACACAACACACATAACACACACACACACACACACTGGAAACAACAAAACACAACACACAACACACAGCACACAGAACACAACACAAAAGACACAACACGCAACACGCGGTACACAATACACAACACACAACACACAACGCAGCACGCAACACACAGCACTCAACACACAACACACAACATACATTACACAACACACATAATACACAATGTTACGGATTTATCGTGTTCGGCCTCGGGTAGCCGTTTGCGGGCCAAGAGGCCGTCAGAAACTATCCAGGGCGAAATGCCGGTCCTCTGGAATGGGTCAGGGCCCCTGCGCACGTCGTTTTTGTCAAAGAAAGGAAGGACCTTCTGTTGCTGGCTCGAATCGCAGCACACTTCTTCGACACCCAACATGTGCCCCCCCCACGACCCCTCCTCAGCGCAAAGCGCGGCGCAAGCCATCCAGGCTGCGAGCTGGAAAGCGCGGCGGCAATCAGCGCAGCCGCAGCCGCGACAACGGCGACTGGCGACCTGGCGGAGAATGCTGATTCGACACCGCGCACTACAGATACACACGATTAGAAATCTCGCTGTGAGAGGTGTACGTCGACATTGGCTTGAACTTTAGGGTGTCCAAGGTGTAATGATTTTTCGCGGCGCACCAGATGGCAGGCGTTGAGGTGGCGACTGTATGGGTCCAGGATGAACGGCTTGACGTCCGACGTTGTGACTTGATTCGGCGAGTGGCCCCTGTACCTTTCGAGCCTCCCCGGGGACCGCTTTTTCATCCTGGACTTGCTTTAACTGCTACGCTGTTCCGGCACCCGAGAGCAGCCCTTGGAGGTCGAAAGCGGCGAAAAAATAGTCGCTTTGATGCCACATGTCTGAGAACTCAAAACGTTGACAGCCTCGTTCAGGCGTCATCTTGACCGGGCTGTCGAGCTGCTCCGACGGGGATGACGAGGACCCCCCGCCCAACCGAAACCACCTTCTATGATGTTCACCTTGACGCTGAAAACCAAAGTCTCAGCAGATCTTGGCGCCACGGAGGGACATGGCAACCTGGAGTGGCATAATGGTAGAGGCTGCCATGTCTGCATCGACAAGAAACGGAAGGCGTCTGACAAGAACGGCCGCGTACACAATTTTCGCCCCCGTCCTAAGGACTGACAACCTGAGCCGTGACGACGTCAGTCTCTGTCTTCAGTCCTCCTCCTCCTCTTCCTCCTCCTCCTCCTCCTCCTCCCCCTCCTCCTCCTCCTCCTCCCCCCCGTCACCAGATCCCCGACGTCATGATTTCTCATGACGTGGACCAACGGAGGTCTCGACTCATTCCCTGGGACCAGATTTTCATCCTGAAGCGTTTCTGACGGTCCCTGGACCTTGCGAAGGTCAGCACAGGCTGACAACGGCGATCAAGCTCAGCCTCGACGAATTTCGTCCTTGCCCTCCTTCCTCATCCTCCGTCCTCCTGGCTTCGATCCTGGGCGACCGGCGGGCCATGGCCGGCTGGCAGCTCTGGTGCCGCGCGGCGCACGCGGGCGGACGGCACGGCTGCCCGAACATCCGCTCCTCGTATCATCGCATGAGGGCCACGGGTCACAGGTACTGTCCACACGCTGAAGGCGTCTGTGCACCACCAAATGTGAGGCTTCGGGGCGGGTTAAGACAGCCCCCTAGTAGGGAAACAAACTTTATGAACCATCGCTTCTTCTGGCCCTGCATTGAAATTTGCACAAGAAAGCGGATCCTCGTGTATACGGGAGCCTGGTGTATACATTTTCTTGCGTTCCCCTGGGGAACGGAAAAAGAGGTAATCATACATCACACCACCCCGACATTGTCCCCGACCCTCAAAAAGTCCTGGGATTGGAAAGCAGCCCGCCACTGGTACTGTATATGTTCTTCTTCCACCCTCGGTAACCCCCTGCCGTTGATAAAATTATAGCCGGAGTGCAGTATCCCCAAACAGGGTTTTTAGACCCACTGCGGTTTCCAAGGTCGATTGCGTGCCCGCCTAGTGCGGGCTGGCATGGCATGTTAAAACATGCCTCCTCCTCCTCCTCCTCCTCCTCCTCGTCCACCTCCTCTTCATCCCGAAAGGCATCTCGGAACCCAGAATTGCGAGGATGTCTCCAGCGTAACGGGCTGGACCACCTCGCGCGCGGCATTTCGGACCCCAGAGTTGCGACGATGTCTCGGGCGAAACGTGCTGCGAGGAAGTCTCAGGCGAAACGGGCCGGACCACCTCGAGCGCGGCGTCTCAGAGCTCCGAGTTGCGGGGGCCTCCTGGTGCCTCCTGGGGCCTCCTGGGGACCTCCTGGGGCTTCCTCCCGGGCCTCCTGTGGCCTCCTGAACTCCACCTGAGGTTTCCTGAAGCATCTTGGGGCTCCCAGGGGGGATATCTAACCTGTGGCCGTTTGGGCCTCTCCAAATACAGGGGGGGGCCACAGGAGCAGGAAAAATCAACGAATCGACACCGGATGTGTATTAACTTGACACGTTCTGATAGAGGGCCTCCTGGGGCCTCCTGGGAGCCTCCTGGGAATCTCCTGGAGACCCCTGGGGCCTGTCCTGGGCGTCCTGCGGCCTCCTGAAGCTCTCTGGGACCTCCCCCTCCTCCTGCCTGCTCCCTCATGCACATCATCCGCCTCCTCCTTCTCCCTTCCATTTCCTCCTCCTCCTCCTCCTCCTCCTCCTCCTCCTCCTCCTCCTCCTCCACCTCCTCTTCATCGCGAACGGCATTTCGGAGCCTAGAGTTGCGAGGATGTCTCCAGCGTAACGGGCTGGACCACCTCGCGCGCGGCATCTCGGACCCCAGAGTTGCGACGATGTCTCGGGCGAAACGTGCTGCGAGGAAGTCTCAGGCGAAACGGGCCGGACCACCTCGAGCGCGGCGTCTCAGAGCTCCGAGTTGCGGGGGCTTCCTGGTGCCTCCTGGGGCCTCCTGGGGACCTCCTGGAGCTTCCTCCTGGGCCTCCTGTGGCCTCGTGAACTCCACCTGGGGTTTCCTGAAGCCTCTTGGGGCTCCCAGGGGGGATATCTAACCTGTGGCCGTTTGGGCCTCTCCAAATGGAGGAGGGGGGGGGCACAAGAGCAGGAAAAATCAACGAATCGACACCGGATGTGTATTAACTTGACACGTTCTGATAAGCGGCCTCCTGGGGCCTCCTGGGAGCCTCCTGGGAATCTCCTGGAGACCCCTGGGGCCTGTCCTGGGCGTCCTGCGGCCTCCTGGTGCCTCCTGGGCCTCCTGGGGACCTCTGGAGCTTCCTCCTGGGCCTCCTGTGGCCTCCTGAACTCCACCTGAGGTTTCCTGAAGCATCTTGGGGCTCCCAGGGGGGATATCTAACCTGTGGCCGCTTGGGCCTCTCCAAATGGAGGGGGGGGCACAAGAGCAGGAAAAATCAACGAATCGACACCGGATGTGTATTAACTTGACACGTTCTGATAGAGGGCCTCCTGGGGCCTCCTGGGAATCTCCTGGGGGCCCCTGGGGCCTGTCCTGGGCGTCCTGCGGCCTCCTGGACCTCTCTGGGGCCTCCTGAGGCTCGCAGGGTCCCATGGAGGATATGTAACATGTGGCCTTCTGGGCCCCCAGGCTGGACCACCTCTTGCGCAGCATCTGAGAGCTCAGAGTTGCGAGAATATCTTGTGCGAAACAGGCCGGACCACCTTGCGCACGGCATCTCAGATCTCAGAGTTGCAAGGATTTCTCAGGCGAGACGGGCCGGATCACCTCGCGCAGGGCATCTCAGAGCTCAGAAGTTCGAGGATGTCTCAGGCGAAACGGGCCGGACCACCTCGCGCGCGGCATCGGGGAGATCAGAGTTTCGAGGATGTCTCAGGCGAAACGGGCCGGACCACCTCGCGCGCGGCATCTTGGAGCTCAGAGTTGCGAGGATGTCTCAGGCGAAACGGCCCGGACCACCTCTCGCGCGGCATCTGGGAGCTCAGAGTTTCGAGGATGTCTCAAGCGAAACGGCCCGGACCACCTCTCGCGCGGCCTCTCAGAGCTCAGATTTAGGAGGATGTCTCAGGCGAAACGCTCAATCCCGGACAACTCAGAAACGAGAGTTGTGAGGATGTCTCAGGCGAAACGGACCGGACCACCACATTTGTTTGAGGATGTCTCTGCTTAGCTTTCCCTCGGCCGGAATTAGCTTCTATCACAACAGCACCCCGTTCAGCAAGCTGTTTGGGGAAAAAGGACCCCCCCCTTTCCAGGCTAGAGTTGATTATACACGGCCAAGAAGAGTTTGGTCAGGGGCGCGGGGCGCGGAGGCCGAACTTGTTTATCACTGTGAAAAGTTCACCATCGAGGTTAACTTCCTTCTTATGTTGAGATAGCAACATCAAACGAAGCGAAGACGTTCAAGCGAAACCAACAGCGTTGTCTTTATCTCTCTCTCTCTCTCTCTTCTGTCTGCTCTTCTCTTTCTCTTTCCGTTTCCTCCCCCCCTGCCCCACCTGAACTTGTTTTATCGCTGTGGTCTACTATCCACGAACACCGAAGCACGTGAGCTACCCTACACGAGCAGATGACAATCTGAATTCCCACGGTTGCTTACAAAAATAAATAGGTTTGGAACTTTGACGTTTCTCCTCCTCCTCCTCCTCCTCCTCCTCCTCCTCCTCCTCCTCCTCCTCATCCACCTCTCTCCTTTTGTCTGTCTATCTTTCTCTACTTCTCTCTCTCTCTCTCTCTCTCTCCCTCTCCCTCTCTCTATATATAATCCCACCAGCCCTTTTCGCGTAGGTGGTTTAGGGAATTTCCTCTTCCACCCCTCCTTCTTCCCCTTCGGGGAAGGGTTTACCCCTCCCCCTAACCCCCTCCCCTGGACCTGGACGGGGGGGTTCGCTGGTAGTTGGAGCGTCCAAAACGGCCTCGGCGAGGAAGCCAAAATCATCGGTTTTACTACGGCTTTGGCCGATTTTAGAGGCTCCCGAGGGGGGGTGCTAATTGAGGGACCCCCTTCCTTTGATCGATCACCTCCAAGATGGCCCCAAGAGCGCTCCCAAGGCTCCCAAGAGCGCCCCAAAAGGGCCTCAAGAGGCGCCCAGGAGGCCCCAAGAGGCGACCAGGAGGCCCCAAGAGGCCTCCAAGAGTCCTCCAAAATACCCCCAAGAGGCCCCCAAGAGGCCCCAAGAGGCTCCCCCGAGGCACCCAAGACGGTCCAAGAAGCTCCCGGGACCGCCAAGAGGCCCCCAAGACGCCCCAAGAGACCTCAAAGAGTATCCCAAGAGACATCCCAAGAGACTCCGCGAGGCATTCAAGAGGCCTTTGACTCTTCTGATCGCCCTTATCCTCCTCCTCCTCCCCCTCATCATCACCATCATCATCATCATCATCATCATCATCATCATCATCATCATCATCATCATCATCATCATCAGCATCATCATCATCATCATCATCATCATCATCATCATCACCATCACCATCACCATCACCATCACCATCACAATCACCATCGTCATCACCATCGTCAAGACCACCACCATCATCGTCATCATCAGCATCATCAATATCAACATCAACATCATCGTCCGCCTATTCCTCCTCCTCCTCATTCCTCCCTCCCCACCCTCATCATCCTCCTCTTCCGCCTCCGACTCCTCCTCCATCCCCCCCCCCTGGGGGTACGACGGCCTCCCCAGCCCCTTGTTCCTCTGTATGCTGCCCCGCTTCCATGATCACCTCTACTCGCCTGGGCGTCGTTTCTGGATGGGCTGGTCGGGATATTTTTTTTTGTTTTTATGGCCGCAGGCGAACGCGCCAGCGGCGGGCGAAGTAGGTCGGGCCGCGACCGGCTTAAATTACCGACGGCTAACGCGCGCGACTAGGCGGCCGCGGCGGCGCCGGATGCAGCAAGCAGCAACTGCGGCGAGGGTGAGGCTGATCCCAGGGAGAGCAGAACCCTGGTGGGGATACGCGAAGCGTCAAGAATTATCTGTATCTTTCTGTCTCTGTCTCTATCTGTCTTCCTCTTTCTCCCCCTGGCACCCTGAACTTTTTTATCGCTGTGGTTTACTATCCACGGAAACCGAGGCACATGAGCTACCCTACACAAGCAATGATGTCTCAAGGGAAACAAAACGATCCTCGATCCTCGGACATCACCGCCGTCGATCCTCGGACCTCGATCCTCGACTCTGGGATCTCGATCCTCGGATCCTCGGACTTCGATTCTCGATCCTCGATCCTCGGCGTTCGGTCCTCTCAACATCATCTCTTTCTCCTCCCACATGCTGGCCTCCAGTAGGTAACATGTATAATCCCCCCGCGACCCAAAACTTTATTATCCCTGTGGGATTATTCTCCGTGGGACAGGGTTAGTCCCGGTTGGCCTCGACAGGTCACCCGAGCAGTCCCAGAGCGTCAAAAGGCCTCCCGAGCAGTCCGGCGCGGTCTCAACGCTGGGGCGCTCTGCGCCCCAGGGTTTGAGGTGCTGAGACCGCCCCGGGCTACTGAGGGGGCCTGTTGAGGCCGGCTGGGGCTACTCGGGGGGCACGTTGAGGCCAGCTGGGGCTACCTGGGGGGGCGGTCTGTGCGCAACCCGAAGCCTTACCATGTGCACCACCGACATGCATGAAATTTTTCGAGGGCTACAGTCCATGCGCTCGTCCATTCACGATGTAGGTGGCCTCCAAGCGATGATCCGATCAGCAATGCAACTGACACACATCAACAGATTCGAATGCATGGATCGATACATGGCGGGTTCCCGTTTATTCTGTCACCGGCCTATTGGTCCCCAGCTTCCTCCAGCACCGGGGGAAACCCCAGCAAGGCCCCCCTCAATATCACTTCAAGCGTGACACCCGGGCCACGAACATGTACCCGAGAATCCCTAATAAGAAAGGCCACGGTCCATCCGCACATGCTCGCACAAGCCGTCAATCCTCAGAACAACGATTTGTATCGACCGCGGCCCCGGCAAGAGCATTCCGGGGATGGGCTGGCATCCACCGAATCGCGCGGCCCTGGCGATCGAGACCAGAAAAAAACTAAGGCGAAACGGGCCAGAGTGCTTCAAATCAAGGCATCTCTGAGTCTGGGGCTCCGAGGATGTCTCAGGCGAAACGGGCCTGAGCACCTCGAGAACAGCATCTTGGAACCAGGAGCTGGGAGGATGCCTCAGGCGGCATGGGCCAGAGCACCTTAAGAGGAGGCGGCGGCGATGGCGGCGGCTGAGGCGGAGGAGGAGACACCGGCGCAGGCCCGAGGCAGCGCGGCGGCGCGGAGGGCGAACGCAGCGCCGCCGGCGCCGCCCCGAGGACAGGCGCGAGCGCTGCCGAGGGAGGCGGCGGCGGCGGCCAACGGCGGCAGACCCGGCGGCGCGGCGCAGGCCGGACGCGGCCGGCGGCGAGGCGCAGCGCCGCCGCAGGTTCGTTCAAGGGCAAAGGAGGGAGGATTCAGCCCTCCAACGCCACAACCCTCTGCCCAGCGACCTGCGGCGGCGGGCGCCGCGGCAGGCCCGACGGCGAGGCGCGGCGGCCGGCGGCCGACCGGCGGCAAGCGGCGACGGGCCAGGCGCCGCGGCGAAGCGCGGCGGCCGGCGGCGGCGCGCCGCGCGGAGGGCGAAAGCAGCGCCGCCAGCGCCCCGAGGCCGGGCGCGAACGCTGCTGAGGGCGGCGGCGGCGGCGCCGGCTGGCGGCGGCGGCGACAGGCCCGGCGGCGCGGCGCTGCGACGAGCGGCCGGCCGGCGACTGGCGGCGACGGGCCTGGCGCCGCGGCACGAGGCGCAGGCTGGCGGCGGCGGCGGCGGCTGGCGGCGGCTGGCCAGGCCCGCCCGGGCGCTCCCGGGGCGCCGCGGGGCCAGCGGCAGCTGAGCGGGCGGCCCCAGGCGGCGGGAACGACCCGCCCGCGGCGGCAAGGCGGCTAGCCGACGGGACGTTCGGGGTTGCCCTGGCTTCGGCCGAAAACCCCCCGCTCCTTTGGGGCGTGCCCCCGCCCCACACTCACCGTGGGCGCGCGGGGGGTCCGCATTGGCCGCAAGGGGACGCGGCAGCCTGGGGGTCAGCAAGGGGGAAAAGAAACAATTATCCCGGCTAAGCAACTTAACAGCGATGTGTATAAGCATGTCTGGAAGCATTCCCCTTACGATTCAGGTCAGAATCCAGTTGTAGAACTCTGCTGTTCTCGCAGTCGCAGTCGCATTCGCAATGACAGTCGCAGTGGCAACGGCCTTAGGATCCAATGGAATCCTAAGGATTCCTAGGGATTCCTAAGGCATCCTTAGGCATCCTTAGGAATCCATGGGAATCCTTAGGAAACCTTAGGAATCCTGATTCCTAGGGATTCCAAGGGATTCCTAAGGATTCCTAGGGAATCCCAAGGATTCCGAAGGATTCGCCTGCCTCGGCCTCAGCCTCAGCCTGCATCAGCCTCAGCCTGCATCAGCCTCAGCCTGCCTCAGCCTCAGCCTCAGCCTCAGCCTGCCTCGGCCTCAGCCTCAGCCTCAGCCTGCCTCAGCCTCAGCCTCAGCCTGCCTCAGCCTCAGCCTGCATCAGCCTCAGCCTCAGCCTCAGCCTGCCTCAGCCTCAGCCTGCCTCAGCCTCAGCCTCAGCGTCAGCCTCAGCCGCAGCTTGCCTCAGCCTCAGCCACTGCCTCAGCCTCAGCCTCAGCCTGTCTCGGCCTCAGCCTCAGCCTCAGCCTGCCTCAGCCTCAGCGTCAGCCTCTCAGCCTCAGCCTGCATCAGCCTCAGCCTCAGCCTCAGTCTGCCTCAGCCTCAGCCTCAGCCTGCCTCAGCCTCAGCCTCAGCCTCAGCCTCAGCCTGCCTCAGCTTGCCTCAGCCTCAGCCACAGCCTCAGCCTCAGCCTCAGCCTGCCTCAGCCTCATCTTCAGCCTCAGCCTCAGCCTGCCTCAGCCTCAGCCTCAGCCTGCCTCAGCCTCAGCCTCAGCCTGCAGCCTCAGCCTCAGCCTGCCTTCAGCCTCAGCCTCAGTCTGCCTTCAGCCTCGGCCTCAGCCTCAGCCTGCCTCAGCCTCAGCCTGCCTCAGCCTCAGCCTCAGCCTGCCTCAGCCTCAGCCTCAGCCTCAGCCTCAGCCTCAGCCTCGGCCTCAGGCCTCAGCCTCGGCCTCAGCCTCAGCCTGCCTCAGCCTCAGCCTGCCACAGCCTCAGCCTCAGCCTCAGCCTGCAGCCTCAGCCTCAGCCTGCCTCAGCCTCAGCCTGCCTCAGCCTGCCTCAGCCTCAGCCTCAGCCTGCCTTCAGCCTCAGCCTCAGCCTCCTCAGCCTTCAGCCTCGGCCGCAGCCTCAGCCTCCTCAGCCAGCCTCAGCCTGCCTCAGCCTCAGCCTCAGCCTCAGCCTCAGCCTGCCTCAGCATCAGCCTGCCTCAGCCTCAGCCTCAGCCTGCCTCAGCCTCAGCCTCAGCCTCAGCCTGCTCAGCCTCAGCCGCAGCCTGCCTTCACCTCAGCCCTCAGCCTCAGCCTCAGCCTCAGCCTGCCTCAGCCTCAGCCCTCGCCTCAGCCTGCATCAGCCTCAGCCTCAGCCTCAGCCTCAGCCTCAGCCTCAGCCTCAGCCTCTTCAGCCTCAGCCTGCCTCAGCCTGCAGCCTGCCTCAGCCTCAGCCTCAGCCTGCTCAGCCTCAGCCTGCAGCCTCAGCCTCAGCCTCAGCCTCAGCCTCAGCCTCAGCCTGCATCAGCCTCAGCCTCAGCATCAGCCTGCCTCAGCCTCAGCCTCAGCCTCAGCCTGCCTCAGCCTCAGCCTCAGCCTGCTTCAGCCTCAGCCTCAGCTTCAGCCTCAGCCTCAGCCTCTCAGCCTCAGGCCTGCAGCTCAGGCCTGCCTCAGCCTGCATCAGCCTCAGTCTCAGCCTGCCTCAGCCTCAGTCTCAGCCTGCCTCAGCCTCAGCCTGCCTCAGCCTCAACTTCAGCCTGCCTGGGCCTCAGCCTGCCTCAGCCTCAGCCTCAGCCTCAGCCTGCCTCAGCCTCAGCCTGCCTCAGCCTCAGCCTCAGCCTGCCTCGGCTTGCATCAGCCTCAGCCTCAGCCTGCCTCGGCCTCAGCCAGCCTCGGCCTCAGCCTGCCTCAGCTCGGGCATTCTAAATATGGCACAGGACTGGTGTTCTGGGAACACGAAGATCACGAAGTGGCCCACAGCTGGCTCCGGGCAATCAAAATATGGTACAGAAATTGTGTTCTGGGAGCACGAAGAACAAAGGCGTGCTAAGATCTCCGGTAACTGGTGAACAATATTTCTAGTTCGCGCGAGCGGGGCGGCCCCTGGGGGTCCCCCGGCGAAAAGTTTGCCGACCGCAGCCCGAGCAGGTCTACTCAGAGATGGTTTTGAAGGCCTTTTTTCGGCAACCCTCACGAGGATCGTGGCCTCCGAGGGGGGTGCACTCGACTACCCCGCCCCAAGAGCCTCCAAGAGCCCCCCAAGAGGCCCAAGGGGGCCCCAAGACGCCGCCAAGGAGCCCAAAGAGACCCCCAAGAGGCCCCCAATACGCCCCTAGGAAGCCCAAAGAGGCCCCCAGGAGGCTTCAAAGAGGCCCCATAGAGCGCTCGAATGCCGGCGGAATGAGCGAAGCGATTAATATGGTACAGGAGTGGCGTTCTGGGAACACGAAGAACACGAAGTGGCTTACAGCTGGCTCCGGGCATTCAAAATGTGGTCTGGGAATGCTGTTCTGGGAATGGATTCCTAAGAATTCCTAAGAATTCCTAAGGATTCCTAAGGATCCTTGGGGCTGCCGGATCTGCCGGATCCTCTGTCCGGTTCCCGCCCAGACCCCCTTCGGGCGTCAAGATGTTTTTTTTGACCCCACTAGGAACCTACCAGCAAGAGCTGTTAGGTAACAAAAAAAATCGCGCCTGCTGGGTTCGTTATTGAGGTTGTGCTGGCTGCGCTCAAAGTCGGCGGGGCTCGAGGTTGTCAAGAACTCGTCGTCGAAGCCGCTCGTACGTTTTGTTGGGATTGTTTGGAGTCATTTTGTTGTAGTCGTGCACGCCTTGCTTCATCAAATAATGACGTCGTATATGAGCACGGAATAGTGACTCTGATATTCTCGTGTCGGGTGGTTCGCGGCAGTCCAATAGCAGATTGTCCCAATCTACGATGAACGGTTGCAGGTCGTCGTCCCGCATGCGTAGTAGTTGCAGGCGCTCGAAGTCGTGCAGCGCGTCGTCCACTGCTGCGACCCTGTAGGACTGCAGTATCGTCCAATAGATCTGTCTGCCTTTGAGCACGCGGCCGGCCTTATGCTTCTGAGCCGTAAAGTTCTTGATGCAGTATCGGAGCTCACAATTCAGGACAGCAGTGAGACCAGCTGCGAGTTTGCACTCGATGCTCTCGAAATCGCCACTGTCCTGGAGGTCGTCGCAGGTCTTTGTTGGTTGTTCTGCAAAACAAAGGGATGCGTAAGCCTTGGCTGGGCGCCCAGATGCACTGCCAAAGTTGTTGCGAACCGTCTGCTGCCACTCCTGTAGTTGTGTAGTGCGTGGTAGTTGGGGTATGCGTACGGTTTCGGACTACTTAACAGGAGTAGCGTTGGCGGCAGAGACGCGTGACAACGTCTGCGAAGGAACCGGCTGCGGTGGAGAATGATCCCGCACAGGAGAAACGTGACGCTTCTGAGCGGAAGCCGCGGCTGAAGCGAGTCCAGGTGAGATACGTCGTGTACGGGCTGCGCGGATGTCTCCATCGACAGGCGTAGGAGTGTGGCGATGGTCTGAAGGGTGGTGGTGGAGCTCGGTGCTGCTTTCTGTGTGAGGTCAGTGTAGCTTCGTTGGTCGTAACGCTGTGCTGCATTTGTTGGACACTCCGTTGGAAACCACGTATCTCAACATTGGTATCGTGGGTATGCCGGGAGTACCTGTCCAGTCTGTGCTGAAAGTCTTGGGGTCGTTGGTTGTGCGCCTCGCGCTCTTGTTCCAAACGGGCGAGCAGTGAGTCGGCTCGTGTTTTTTCAGCGTCTCTTTCCTGGGAGATCCGGGTGAATCGTAACTGCATGTGGCCCGCCGCCTGCTGCACCTCGGCCAGGCGGGCGTCGAGGGAAGCGAAATCGTAAACCGAAGTCGGGGTGCCCAGCTGATCAGTCTGGGCCCGTACAACATGCAACTCAGCCAACGCAGTCCGTAGCTATGGGATCTGCTCCTCGACCTGGGAGACTCGGTTCTCAAGCGTGGGCACACGTCCTTCGAAAGCTTCAAGGCGGT
>CAUYUJ010015815.1:274937-282437 GCA_963575745.1 Prorocentrum cordatum | reverse complement strand
TAATGGATACAAAGTAAACGTCCGAGCATGCGTCGCCACAACGCTGTGCCACGGCCAAACATATTCAGGTAGGGAATGCCTCCGCCAGTGCGGCCCCATACGGTCTTCAATTTAATGCTGTGGAAGCTCATCCAGCCCGTTCCATTTCGATGGGCCTGCGGCTGCTTGGCCGTGTAATGGAAGCCGCCCTCGCGCACGTCGCCCGCCCACTTGCCGGTCACATTAATGGGTGCAAAGTAAACGTCCGAGCATGCGTCGCCACAACGCTGTGCCACGGCCGCGACGGCCAGGAGCGTCGCGCTCTCCGCTGCAAACTGTGGGACCTCGACCAGCAAGTGACTGCCGTCTTTGAGGAGATCAAAACGCTCCCCGTGTATATTTACCAGGTGAGGATCCCCGACTGCAGCAGCAATCGCTGCAGGCGTACGGGCTGGCGTAGGGGCAGGCGTCGGCGCCTGCGTAGGTGCAGGCGTCGGTGAGGGGGTCGCGGGCGTCGGTGCTGGCGTTGGCGAAGCCGATGGTGCGGGCGTTGGCGAAGCCGATGGTGCGGGCGTCGGCGCTGGCGAAGGCGCCGGCGTCGCCTGGCAGTAGCAGATCCGCCGCACCTTCCAATTTTCACCTGCAGTCTCGCACCTCGATCTGTAGCTCCCGCGGCCGTACTCGCAGAAGTTGCCCGGGGCAAACAGAAAGGGCACGTCGTCACTGGGATTCGTGTCCTGGACACCACCTGGGCAGAATGTGGAGAACTGGCTGCCGAGGGCGGTCTTGAGGGCACTTGCCGACGCAGCGGCGTTAGTCATGATCGTCTCGCTCGCAGCTGTGCACGTCTTGCCGACCTCGCTGCATATCGCAGTGCAGGAGCGTGCGTTTGCCGAATCAATGACCCACCCGTCCGTCCGGGCCATGTAGGTCTTCAGCTCAGTTGCGCAGCAACCCCCTGTGGACAACAGAAAAGACACAGAAAACACGGCGGACGGCATCACACCCATGTCTGGGGAGGCGTGAACAAAAAACAGCTCACTCCAAAGGGCTTGTGTAATTTGTAGGGATGCTTGTATCTTGAGCCAAAATGGCTACGGAGGGCCACGACTTTTTATTTGGCGTGCAGCTGTTGAGTTGTACATCCCCCCTGCCGTTGCCCATGATCCAACGGGGGGTACGGCGACCCCAATCTCAGACTTTGGCTGGGTTCCAGAAATGACCAGGAGATGGGCAGGGATGCCGGAGGATCGCGGCGGGAGCGGGCGTCTGGAGGTCAAGTTTGAGTTATGGATCAGCAGCCTGATGCTTGCTGGGGGGGGGGGCGGTGGTGGGCGTGGCGAGGCCCGAAAGGAAGCCTGGACTTCACGCAAGTCGGGACTCACTTGCACGCCTTCTGTTCAAAAGGTGATCGGGTGGCGGGAGGGAGAAATTCCATGCAGGCAATCCTGCCCAAATCTAAGACGACACCTAGGGGTGAGCCCAACTAGCCACCAGAGTTGTTCCCCCCTGATCTCGCACTCTTTTCTGAACGGCCTGATTTTTCGTGGGGGGCTCCGAGAAATCGCCTGCGAGGCTCAGTCGAAGGATCGGCAGCTGCCTGTGGCCAGGGAAGCGAGGGTCAGCGGCAAGGACCGACGCCCTCGCGGCACGAACGAAGCAAGACGGAACGTTTGTTGGCACGTGTCCGCCTCGAGAGCCCTGGGGCCAAATCGGTTCGCGTCAAAAAACCGGCCGTGTGAAGGGGTCCAGACCTCTGACCACGTATCAACATAATCAATCACGACGTCGGATGCCTGGAGGCAGCGGCAAGGAGCAGCCCCAAATGGCGGCCGCGACAGAATCAACCGCCACGACAACGGTCGAGCGGGGGGGGGGGAAACGCACCCCCTCCAGGACAGCATCGGGTCAAAGGTGGCCAGCGCAAACTAGCCGATACATCTAGATGTCAGTCATCATTGGCGCTTTGTCGCGGGAGTCAATAGGGAGAACGATACACGAAGAAGGCAGCGCAAACAGAAAAGTGGATGCACATAAACCCTGCAAAGACAGCGCGTTCCCGCTCATAAGATGCAACGCGAACTTCAAGCACGCTGCACAGACCAGACATCCGTCCGAACGGCGATCGGGCGACGGGGGGTCGATGCGTCCCCCCCCCCCCGAGCCCAACCCCCCGCCTGCATTCGGCTCCCTGGCGGTCGCTCTCTGGCCAGGGGGGGGGGCCCTTCGCGATGCATCGCGATCGGCGATGTTATTTCGCGGGGCAGCCGACAAGGCAGGCGCCGATCCGTGGGCGAGGGGGGATCGCTATTCGCCCCCCCAATCAGGAAGGGCGGGCCCGGCAGACTGCCGCGCGTCGGAGGTCCGCGCGGATTCCTGGGGTCGCGCTGGCCCCGCCGGGGCCCAGCGCAGATCCGAGAGAAGAAAAACGGCCACTTTATAATTATTCCCAACCATCCTGCGGTGTTGGGTCCTCGTTTTGAAGAGACAGCGCCCCGCGTCCCACCTCCTCTCCTCCTCTCTCCTCTCCTCCTCCTCCTCTCTCCTCCTCTCCTCCACACCCCTCACACGTTTCGTGGCCCCATAGGGAGCTCCACCGAAGGCCCCAGGCTGCCGTCCGCATGCGTCCCGCACACCCATTTCGGCACACCCCTCACACGTTTCGTGGCCCCAGGGAGCTCCACCGAAGGCCCCAGTGCTGCCGTCCGCATGCGTCCCGCACACCCATTTCGGCACACCCCTCACACGTTTCGTGGCCCCACAGGGAGCTCCACCGAAGGCCCCATGGCTGCCGTCCGCATGCGTCCCGCACACCCATTTCGGCACACCCCTCACACGTTTCGTGGCCCCACAGGGAGCTCCACCGAAGGCCCCAGTGCTGCCGTCCGCATGGTCCGCGCACCCATGTCGGCACACCCCTCACACGTTTCGTGGCCCATAGGGAGCTCCACCGAAGGCCCCATGGCTGCCGTCCGCATGCGTCCCGCACACCCATTTCGGCACACCCCTCACACGTTTCGTGGCCCCACAGGGAGCTCCACCGAAGGCCCCAGTGCTGCCGTCCGCATGCGTCCCGCACACCCATTTCGGCACACCCCTCACACGTTTCGTGGCCCCACAGGGAGCTCCACCGAGGCCCCAGTTGCTTACCGTCCGCATGCGTCCCGCACACCCATTTCGGCACACCCTCACACGTTTTCGTGGCCCCATAGGGAGCTCCACGAAGGCCCCAGTGGCTGCGTTCGCATGCGTCCCGCACACCCATTTCGGCACACCCCTCACACGTTTCGTGGCCCCACAGGGAGCTCCACCGAAGGCCACACAATGCTGCCGTCCGCATGCGTCCCGCATTTCGGTACACCCCTCACACGTTTCGTGGCCCCATAGGGAGCTCCACCGAAGGCCCCATGGCCGCGTCGCATGCATTTCGGCACACCCCTCACAGTTTCGTGGCCCCACAGGGAGCTCCACCGAAGGCCCCATGGCTGCCGTCCGCATGCGTCCCGCACACCATTTCGGCACACCCCTCACACGTTTCGTGGCCCCACAGGAGCTCCACCGAAGGCCCCAGTGCTGCCGTCCGCATGCGTCCCGCACACCCATTTCGGCACACCCCTCACACGTTTCGTGGCCCCATAGGGAGCTCCACCGAAGGCCCCATGGCTGCCGTCCGCATGCGTCCCGCACACCCATTTCGGCACACCCCTCTCACGTTACTGGCCCCATAGGGAACTCACCGAGGCCCATGTGCCGCCCCGCATGCGTCGCACACCATTTCGGCACACACCCCTCACACGTTTCGTGGCCCCACAGGGAGCTCCACCGAAGGCCCATGGCTGCCGTCCGCATGCGTCCCGCACACCAGGTGTGTGGCGTGCCGACATGGGCGTCGCGGCGCGCGGGCGCTGCCGTCGGGGTTCCCAGGGAAGCCCCCTGCAGAGGCGACGCTCAGAGTCACGAGTACCGAGAGTCACGCAGACCCAAACTGTTCACAGTCGTATACATACATTTACACTGGGCGTATCCATGCACGCATTCATGCGAATAGAATCAATCGCGCGCAGATTCATTCATCATCAGACTCGCTCGCGATCCGACTCGCACGCGCTCAAACTTTCATATTCGGACCTATCGTCTTCGTTCGTGTTGTGTACACTGCCACGCATTTCGGCACACCCCTCATACGGCTCGTGGCCCCATAGGGAGCGCCACCGAAGAAGATATTCACAATTGCGGTACTCTCAACTGCATATGGTTGGGTCCTTCGCCAGGCTAATTTTTTTCTCACGCCTCGCAAGGACGAGGCGACAAAATGAGTCCCACACACCTTTCAAGAACGCAGTCCGCTTACGCCCGAGAGTGTCAGAGGCCAAACGCCTGCAGACAGCGTTCATGGCGTGCTTGCGCTGAAAGAACCACAATGGCTTGTGTTCTCAGCAGAAGGTGCCGGGGATGCAGCGGCCAGCACTGTACATGAGCTGCTACCTTGGGCTGCAGCTCGCTGGACATTGCTGCGTGAAAATGCGCTGCTACCTTGGGCTGCAGTGCCACGCAACTAAAAACCCCAGCATTATTGCTCCCACACGGCACTTGAACGACAGATGGACATGCTTGGTTCGCGCACGAATTCTCTGTCCTGAGTCCTGAGTCCTAAGTCCGCTTAAAATGCGAGGTAGCGCTTGCAGCGCAAATCGGGATTGGTGACGGAGGAATGGTCCCCACCGCCGAGCAAACCACCGACTGGATACCCCGACTTGCCCAAGTTCTTGACAAACATATTCAGGTAGGGAATGCCTCCGCCAGTACGGCCCCATACGGTCTTCAATTTAATGCTGTGGAAGCTCATCCAGCCCGTTCCCTTTCGATGGGCCTGCGGCTGCTTGGCCGTGTAATGGAAGCCGCCCTCGCGCACGTCGTCCGCCCACTTGCCGGTCACATTAATGGATACAAAGTAAACGTCCGAGCATGCGTCGCCACAACGCTGTGCCACGGCCGCGACGGCCAGGAGCGTCGCGCTCTCCGCTGCAAACTGTGGGACCTCGACCAGCAAGTGCCTGCCATCTTTGAGGAGATCAAAACGCTCCCCGTGTATATTTACCAGGTGAGGATCCCCGACTGCAGCAGCAATCGCAGCAGGCGTACGGGCTGGCGTAGGGGCAGGCGTCGGCGCCTGCGTAGGTGCAGGCGTCGGTGAGGGGGTCGCGGGCGTCGGTACTGGCGTTGGCGAAGCCGATGGTGCGGGCGTCGGCGCTGGCGAAGGCGCCGCGGCGCTGGCGAAGGCGCCGGCGTTGCCTGGCAGTAGCAGATCCGCCGCACCTGCCAAGATTCACCTGCAGTCTCGCACCTCGATCTGTAGCTCCCGCGGCCGTACTCGCAGAAGTTGCCCGGGGCAAACAGAAAGGGCACGTCGTCACTGGGATTCGTGTCCTGGACACCACCTGGGCAGAATGTGGAGAACTGGCTGCCGAGGGCGGTCTTGAGGGCACTTGCCGACGCAGCGGCGTTAGTCATGATCGTCTCGCTCGCAGCTGTGCACGTCTTGCCGACCTCGCTGCATATCGCAGTGCAGGAGCGTGCGCTTGCCGAATCAATGACCCACCCGTCCGTCCGGGCCATGTAGGTCTTCAGCTCAGTTGCGCAGCAAACCCCCGTGGACAACAGAAAAGACACAGAAAACACGGCGGACGGCATCACACCCATGTCTGGGGAGGCGTGAACAAAAAACAGCTCACTCCAAAGGGCTTGTGTAATTTGTAGGGGTGCTTGTATCTTGAGCCAAAATGGCTACGGAGGGCCACGACTTTTTATTTGGCGTGCAGCTGTTGAGTTGTACATCCCCCCTGCCGTTGCCCATGATCCAACGGGGGGTACGGCGACCCCAATCTCAGACTTTGGCTGGGTTCCAGAAATGACCAGGAGTTTGGGACCATGCCCGGGGATCGGCGACGGGGAGCGGCCGTCCTGGACGGGAGACAGCTATAGTCTCTGGACTCCAGCAGGCCTGCAAGCTTGCAGGGGGGGAGGCGGTGGGGGGCGTGGCGAGGCCCGAAAGGAAGCCTGGACTTCACGCAAGTCGGGACTCACTTGCACGCCTTCTGTTCAAAAAGGTGATCGGGTGGCGGGAGGGAGAAATTCCATGCAGGCAATCCTGCCCAAATCTAAGACGACACCTAGGGGTGAGCCCAACTAGCCACCAGAGTTGTTCCCCCCTGATCTCGCACTCTTTTCTGAACGGCCTGATTTTTCGTGGGGGGCTCCGAGAAATCGCCTGCGAGGCTCCGTCGAAGGATCGGCAGCTGCCTGTGGCCAGGGAAGCGAGGGTCAGCGGCAAGGACCCCGACGCCCTCGCGGCACGAACGAAGCAAGACGGAACGTTTGTTGGCACGTGTCCGCCTCGAGAGCCCTGGGGCTGGAAAATCGGTTCGTGTCAAAAAACCGGCCGTATGAAGGGGTCCAGACCTCTGACCACGTATCAACATAATCAATCACGACGTCGGATGCCTGGAGGCAGCGGCAAGGAGCAGCCCCAAATGGCGGCCGCGACAGAATCAACCGCCACGACAACGGTCGAGCAGGGGGGGGGAAACGCACCCCCTCCAGGACAGCATCGGGTCAAAGGTGGCCAGCGCAAACTAGCCGATACATCTAGATGTCAGTCATCATTGGCGCTTTGTCGCGGGAGTCAATAGGGAGAACGATATATGAAAAAGGCAGCGCAAACAGAAAAGTGGATGCACATAAACCCTGCAAAGACAACGCGTTCCTGCTCATAAGATGCAACGAGAACTTCAAGCACGCTGCACAAACAAGACATCCGACGCCGTAATATGTTCGCAAAGTGGCGCCCCAGAGAGGTATGGGCCCCTTCCCAACGACAGTTGCCCCTATTTTCCCGGCAAGTCTGGGCTCTGAAACAGGGGTCAAATAACAAACTCAACCCCACGAGGGGACATGTTAAGACCCTTCCCCAGCTCCGCTGACCAGTAAGGGTGTTATGACTATATATCTATATATATATACAGATGTACTACTCAAACTTACCCTTCCCCACGCCACGTTGGCTGGGGGTGTGCTCGACACAAAAATCGAATGGTTGAAATAGGAACGGGTTTCCAGAAAGCTGGCGGCGGCCGCCGAGGGGTGGGTTCAAGAAATACCACAGGTGGGGTAAAGGCGAACGGTTTTCCCAGAGGCGGCGGCGGTCCCCAGGGTGGGTCCTTTCGTAAATCAGCACAGACTCCCCGATCCATGTTCGTCAGATGGACGCGATCGGGGAGACAACGACGACGACGACAACGAACTGAAGACGTCCCATGGGGGGCAATGCAAAGCCGAGCGACGTGGGGTAGCAGGAATCGGAAAAATAAATTAAAAAAGTAGAAGCAGGAGTAGAAGTAGAAGTTGTAGTAGTAGTAGTCGTCGTAGTAGTAGTAGTCGTCGTAGCAGCAGTAGTAGTAGTAGTAGTAGTAGTAGTAGCAGTAGTAGTAGTAGTAGCAGTGGTAGTAGTAGTAGTAGTAGTAG
>CAUYUJ010015815.1:232437-269937 GCA_963575745.1 Prorocentrum cordatum | reverse complement strand
CCCAGTGGCAGGGTCCGCATGCCTCCCCACCACCCATTTCGGCACACCCCTCACACGTTTCGTGGCCCCATAGGGAGCTCCACCGAAGGCCCCAGTGGCAGGGTCCGCATGCCTCCCCACCACCCATTTCGGCACACCCCTCACACGTTTCGTGGCCCCATAGGGAGCTCCACCGAAGGCCCCAGTGGCAGGGTCCGCATGCCTCCCCACCACCCATTTCGGCACACCCCTCACACGTTTCGTGGCCCCATAGGGAGCTCCACCGAAGGCCCCAGTGGCAGGGTCCGCATGCCTCCCCACCACCCATTTCGGCACACCCCTCACACGTTTCGTGGCCCCATAGGGAGCTCCACCGAAGGCCCCAGTGGCAGGGTCCGCATGCCTCCCCACCACCCATTTCGGCACACCCCTCACACGTTTCGTGGCCCCATAGGGAGCTCCACCGAAGGCCCCAGTGGCAGGGTCCGCATGCCTCCCCACCACCCATTTCGGCACACCCCTCACACGTTTCGTGGCCCCATAGGGATCCAGGCCCACCCCTGGTCCGCATGCGTCTTTCGTAGGGAGCTCCACCGAAGGCCCCAGTGGCAGGGTCGCATGCCTCCCCACCACCCATTTCGGCACACCCCTCACACGTTTCGTGGCCCCATAGGGAGCTCCACCGAAGGCCCCAGTGGCAGGGTTCGCATGCCTCCCCACCACCCATTTCGGCACACCCCTCACACGTTTCGTGGCCCCATAGGGAGCTCCACCGAAGGCCCCAGTGGCCTGGTTCGTATGCCTCCCCAACACCCATTTCGGCACATCCCTCACACGTTTCGTGGCCCCATGGGGATTTCCACTGAAGGCCCCAGTGACTGGGTTCGCATGCGCCCCCACACCCATTTCGGCACACCCCTCACACGTTTCGTGGCACCATAGGGAGCTCCACCGAAGGCCCCAGTGGCTGCGTTCGCATGCCGCCCCCACACCAACTTCGGCACACCCCTCACACGTTTCGTGGCCCCACAGGGAGCTCCACCGAAGGCCCCAGTGGCTGCGTTCGCATGCCGCCCCCACACCAACTTCGGTGCACCCCTCACACGTTTCGTGGCCCCATAAGGAGCTCCACCGAAGGCCCCAGTGGCAACGTTCGCATGCCGCCCCCACACCCATTTCGGCACACCCCTCAAACGGTTCGTGGCCCCATAGGGAGATCCACCGAAGACGGTACTCACACCAGCATTACTCACAACTGCATATGGTTGGGTCCTTCGCCAGGCTAATGTTTATATTTTCTGGGTTTTTTGTCTTCCCCCCCACTTCCCATATTTCCCTTATTTTCGGGAAAATCGACGATTCATTGTGTCTGTGTGTTTCTTTCCCTCCTGAGCCAGGGGGTCTGAGCTGGGCCCCGAGAAAATCGGTCACCGGGGGGAGGATGAAGGCAATTCCGGTCAAATCGGTCCCAAAACCCCTCCCTGGGGTCCATCTGGTGTATTACGTCACCCCGGATGCGCTCTTTACGGTCCTGGGGCCCGAACTCGGCCCCCGGGGTCAGAAAAGCGCAGAAACACATGGCCGAACCCGGCACCTCGAACCTGCCCCCCCTTCCTGCTGGCTGCAACCAGGGCTGGGCCACCTCAGGCCCCCAGACGACTCCAAGCTCAGCCCGCCTCCATCTGGGGCTGGAACTCCACCGCCAAACGATTCCGACACCCACGCCGCCCCTCGGACGTCCCCGCACCGTGAACAAAAATCACGACGGCAAAATTTCTGACGATTGTCCTTCCCCCCCGGGGCCTGGGAGGACTGGACCCCTTCCCGTGCCTCCCAGGAGACCGCCTGGCCGTCTGGGGAGGGCCCGCAGGCAAGCGGAGCAAATGTCGAAGGCCTTCCGTCGTGACTGCTGCCGTCCACGACGCCAGGGATGCCAGGGTGGACCTTTCCAGGCGGGGGGGGTACCAGAATCTGCCCCCCTGCGGCACGAACATATCCACATCCATATCCACATCACCCAGGTGGTGGGCATGGAACCACCCATCCCTGGACATGCTCCAGAAAGCTCATGGCGGATCCAGCCGTGGCAGCGAGGAGCCCCCTTGTTGCACCAAGCAAGAGATCGAGAACTGGATTGATTTACCCAGAATCTGACATTGTTCCGTCGAATCTACGCACAATCCCACCAGCCCTCTGGGCGTTGGTGGTTTAGGGCGTGTCCTCTTCCACCCCTCCTTCTTCTCCTTCGGGGAGGGGTTTACCCCTCCCCCTACCCCCTCCCCTGGACCTGGAAGGGGGGGGTCGCGAGGTGTCAGGGCGTCCAAAACGGCCTCGGCGTGGAAGCAAAAATCATTGGTTTGACTAGGGTTTTGGCCCCAGTTTGGCCTCCTGAGGGGGGGGGCCCTAATTGAAGCTCCCCTCTTGTCTGATCGATCTCCTCCAAGATGGCCCCAAGAAGCGCCCAGGAGGCCCCAAGAGGTCCCAAGATGGCCCCGAGATGGCCCCAAGAGGCCCCCAAGAGGCCCCCAGGAGGCCCCCAAGAGAACCCCCCAGAGGCACCCAGGATGCTTCAAATCCTTGATTTTACTAAGGTTCTAGCCACATGTTGGCCCCTTGGGGGGGGGCACTGATTAAGATGACTCCAAGAGCGCCTGGGAGACCCCAAGATGACCTCCAAGATGGCTCAAGATATCCCAAGATGTCTCAGAATGGCTTCCTCTGTGTGCTGCCCACTTCCCTGATCGAGGCAACTCCTCTGGGCATCGTTTCTGGATGGGCTGGTGGGGATTCGCGAAGCGTCAACATCTCGTACAATGCCCGTAGGTGTACGAACATTACATTCCTTTGTCGTGGAGTCGGCGGGAACAACATCTTTGAACCAATGATGTCGTCGATCTCCTACCCGAGTGCAGGCCCAGCAAAGACAGCGAGCAAGGCCCAGGATCGATCCTCGGGCCCTCGAACAAAGCCCTCCTAGATGGGGTCAGGGAGCCCTCCTCCTCCTCCTCCTCCTCCGCCTCTCCTCCTCCTCTCCTCCTCCTCCTCCTCCTCCTCCTCCTCCTCCTCCTCCTCCTCCTCCTCCTCCTCCTCCCCTCCTCCTCCTCCTCCTCCTCCTCCCTCCCCTCCCCCCCTCCCCCTCCTCCTCCTCCTCCTCCTCCTCCTCTCTCCTCCTCCTCCTCCTCCTCCTCCTCCTCCTCCTCCTCCTCCTGGGGTCGAAAAATCGCGCCGCATCGCCGATACATCGGCGATGCATCGGCGGTGCACCCGCGATGCATCGGCGGTGCACCCGCGATGCATCGTCGACGTGGGTTATGAATCGGCGCCGTCGGCGTGGAGTATGTCGGGCTCCACGTCGAGCCGCATCAGCGATGCGGTGCGATCCTCCGACCCACCTGCTCGGAGCCCATCCAGGATCAGGTCTGGCATGTCCTCCTACAGGCGGATGTTGAAGTCGAATGAAACAAACTGCCAAACAAACATCAACTCTTGTTTTTTCTTTACACTTATTTTCGGTTGAAAACAGAGCACGGGACATTGTCCCCATACTATTGTTGAGCAACTCCTGAGTCTTCCTCCGACGCTTGGCCGTCGTCCTGCTACCCTCGAGAATCTTGAACAAGGGAGCGAAGACGGCACTTCTGGCCGCGGTGAGCCTCGGCCACGCACGGGTTTTTTCCGTCCTGCATCGAAGGAACGGCCCGCCATCGGCGATCGGTGGGCGATTCGGGGTCACTGCATCCCCCCTTAGCCTGACACCCTCCTGTGGCCTGGCACGCAAGCAGTGAGCACGGACAAATAATGGCACGATGCCAGCCAGCAGATTCTGTCAGAAACCGATACCGGCCAATGCTGCACTGTCCTGTTCAGGCAAAGTGGTCGCCTGTCCAACAACGGCCGCTGTGGGTTTCTGACAGAATTTGCTGGCCGGCATCATACCATTCTTTGTCCGTGCTCGTTACGGGCGTAGGGGGGGATGCAGTGACCCCGAATCGCCCACTGATCGCCGATGGCGGGTCGTTCCTTCGATTCAGGACGGAGAACCCGTGCGTGGCCGAGGCTCACCACGGCCAGAAGTGGGCCCTGTCAAGACGGGCAAGAATTGCTGTCGGTCTTTGTCCCCGTTCTTTCCGTATCCACGTTGCTCGTGCCGAATCGCTGCCCCTGCGGCAAAAGAACGATGGAGCCCCTCCCGGTCGCAGATCCAGCAGGCCTGAGCCGGATCGAACGGCGAGATCGGATCGGACAGGGAAAGGATCGGATCGTCAAGGAATCGCCCCGAAGCGGCTTTCCATCAGATCGCCGCGCATGGCTCTGGCTGGCCCAGGCCGATGCTGGTGATGACTGCCTGCCAGACCACCCCAACCCAACCCGAAGAGCCGAATTTCGGGTTGGGGGGGGTACGGGTTCCATATGTGTTTTCTCGATGTTCCCCGACCCCCCCCCCCACTGGAATTGGAAAGCAAATTGAGGCCTCGGGGTTGGGTTGGGGTGGTTTGGTGGGTGGTGAGGTGAATCGAAGCGAACCCGAATCCAGGCTCTGGCCGTCGACTCGAGCCGCGTCGACTCGGCTCGTGGGCGGCCCCGTCCTGCCGTCCCTGGGCTCCAGCATGCGCAGCAGGCTGAGCAGCAGCGTGGACTGGCGCGGGCGCGGGGGGGGGCTCCCCGTGCGCCATGTGCGCCCCTGCTGCCGCCCTTGCTCGCCGAGCTGCCCGCCCTGGCCATCGCTCGGATGTGTTTTTTTCGATTTCGTGCGCGGCTTTTTCGCCAAATGATCAAGGATGCTCCTCGATGGTCCTCGCCGACGGAAAAATGCACACGTCCGAGCTGCCGATTTTCTGCTTGCTGCTGGCTGCCTGCGATACGCCGCAGCGGCAGTGCGCATGCAGACGGCCCACTCCTGGCCGGCGTTCGCGGCAGCCTCCACGAGCGCGAGGACCGTTGCCACGCCGACTCCGGCGAGCCACATTCAAGGGGCCCTGGGACACACGAATAAATACAAACAAATAACAGGAGTCCCCCTATTTTCCAGTATTTTCAGGGTTTCTGTCTTCCCCCCCACTTCCCATAGTTTCCCATATTTTCGGGGGAATCGACGATCCATTGTGTCTGTGCGTTTTTTTTCCCCTCCTGACTTGCTCGCCGAGCGGCCCACCTCCTGCTGCTGGCTGCCTGCGGTATACGCCGCAGCGGACGTGCGCACGGAGGTGGCCCACACCCGGCCGGCCCTCGCGGCAGCCTCCACGAGCGCGACGGCCGTTGCCACGCCGACTTCGGCGCGCCACGCGGATGGCTGTCTGCTGCTGCTGCTGCTGCTGCTGCTGCTGCCTGCTGCTGCTGCTGCCTGCTGCTGCTGCTGCTGCTGCTGCTGCTGCTGCTGCTGCTGCCTGCTGCCGAGCGAACACGAGCATGGATTGCCCTTGCCCTTGGGTAAGCCCCGGTGGGGCTGTCCGATACCCCGGGTCGCCCAACTTCGCAAATCGTCCCCCGCGAGGCGCGACGCGCGGTCGTCTTCGGGCCCTCGCGCCCCCGCGCGTCGCCGGCCCACCTGGAGAAGGGGAGCCGCTCTGGCCCAGACCGCGACGCCCGAAGCGCGACACTCTCTTGGCGCTCTGGCGCGTGACCCAGGATACCCCAGCGGCGAGCGGCGATTGGACCCGCAGTGGTGGGGTTCACAGCGCGAGGGGCTCCTGGCCATCGCTCGGAAGTCCACTCCCTGTGCTTCTTTCGGTTTCGTGCGTGTTTTTTTTCGCCAAATGATCAAGGATGCTCCTCGATGGCCCTCGCCGAAGGAAAAATGCACACGTCCGAGCGATGCCAAGGGTCTGGGAGCAGGGCGCAGAATCCCTGGCGACCGCGGCCCTCCCGTGCCGCCTCGAGCGCTGGCGGCTCTCAAGTGGTCGCCGCCGCGTCGCGGCGGCGCCGAGACCCTGCTGCACGTGGTCACCACTCGGGCGCACGCTGACATGGGGCAGAGATCCGTGGATCCACGGATCGGGGAAGGCGCCCTCCCGAAACATGAGGGAAATGCCGCCCGATTTGACGACGGGACGCGCCGAGTCTGTACGGAAGCTGGCCCGTCGCTAATGCGCGCTCTTCCTATTCTTTTTCGCGTTTCCCGGGATGCTTCTCCCCGCGAGGTGTTTCTGACGGCCCAGGGCCCGGTAACGGGCCCCATCGAGCCCGAGATCGCGGAGGGATGGGCAAGAAACACATCTGGGGGGACCACGGGGTGCCGATACCAGTGCTCCGCGGATCTCTCCTGGGGCGCGCTCTGGCCAGGTTTTGCGAGGAGAGTCCAGCCGTGGCGACGAGGGCTCTGCAGCACGAGCAACGGTTTCGGTGTCTCCTCCTCCTCCAGTTCGAGCCGGAGGCATGGGCAACGACGAGGTGCCAATCCAGACATGCGATGTCCTGCTGTTCTTCTCTCCGAGAAAAAGAAGCCATAAACATAAACGTTTGGCGATTGTTCTTCTTAGATCTAAATGGAGTCCTATGTCCCGACCGAACACGGCCCCTGGAGGCAGAACAAGTGTTTCAGAAAACAAAGATCCGCCGAACCTAGCGCGTCGAAACTGCCCTCCCCTTCATCTGGGTGAGCCCTGATGGGAGCCTCTGTGGACCTCCGCGGCATGATTACAAACGCACGATTTCGAGCAGGAACGCCGGCCAAGCCCCGATTGCGCACGCTTGCGCTGCGAAGGAGCAACAGGCAGACACGACACCCTAGAGGAGGAGGAGGAGGAGGAGGAGGAGGAGGAGGAGGAGGAGGAGGAGGAGGAGGAGGAGCGCTGGGAGGAGGAGGAGGAGGAGGACGAGGAGGAGGAGGAGGAGGAGGAGGACCAGTGTAAACTCAACGAACTCCCCCCAAAGACCGCAGCAAGCATGCCGAGCCCCTCTGAGGCCCCTGCTGGCCAGTAGCAGGGTACCAATTTATGCCTGGCCTCCCTCGGACCCCCAGCGGTGACGACCGCTTCGCCGGAGCTGCGAGAGCGCCCCCGTCTTGCCGCAGCCGGCTCCAAGATATAGATATAAAACAAGATAAAATATATGGGTATAACATAGGACACAATAGGATAGCATAGGATAGACTATATAATCGTACATCTATGAATAAAATGATATATATATATATACATATATATTTATGTATTTATATATAAAGTAGGAAATGCCGCATATAGAAAAAAGAAGACGAGCCCTCAACAAAAACTTTCGACTGTCCGCGCGGATTTCTTGGGTCTGCGCTGGGCCCCCTCCCTGGCGCGCGGGGCGCGCCAGGGGCGGCGCCGCTGGGGGGCCCCTGTGCGGATCCAAGAGATCCGCGCGGAGCGCCAAGAGTCGATGTTTAGCGTTTTGTTTCTTCGAAAATAGTGGGGCGACAGATGGGGGAGGGGGGCGAGAATTAAGTCGGGCCTGTCCCCTGTAGTGGCAGAACAATTAAACATACCCGAACAATACGCCCAGAATGCTAAAAAAATAGTCCCAGAATAGTCCCCTGACTATTTTTGTTGTTTTGGATATTCCCCCTGTAGAGGGACAGGCCCGACTTGAGGCGAGAAGAAACGTGCACCTTTCGTGCCCCTTTTGGGCCCCACGGGGCCCCGTTCGGGCCCCCTCTCTCTTCACCCCGAGCGACTGTGCGAGGGGGTCCCAGCAAGCTGGGCCGTGCAGACGCTCTCAGAGGGGATCCGCCGCTGCGCTTTCGGAACGCATGAGAGAAAGCTCGCCCCTCTGAATCTCCTGGAGCCCGAAAGCTTCGGCCTGAAAGCCTCACCGCGCCCATCCAACCATCTAGAAAATACTGATCAATGCAGCCTGGGTCCGAACAGCGCCAGCCACCAAGGTGCACCTTTCTTCACACCCCCAGCCGACTCCAAGAGATGGCAACCGCTTCGCCGGAGCGGCGAGAGCGCCCCCGCCTTGCCACAGCCGGTCGGGCCGACGATGCCCGCCTGACGGATGGCATCACACTCGGGTCGAAATCGTCGTGCGTCGCTCGCCTCCCCCTCCCCGCCCCCTCCTCCTTCCTCCTGTCGGCGGCGAGCGAGGGGGGGACGTGAGACGGAGAAGGCCTTCTCAGAAGGCTCGGAAGTCCCCTGGCCTTCTGCTAAGTTTTCTAAGCCTCCAGTAAACTTCTCAAAGTCGCGAGGGCTTCTGAGAAGCCCCGCCGCCTTCTGAGAAGGCCTTCTCCTTCTCATCTCCCCGCTCTTTCGCCGTCGATCCTGTCCCTCCCCCTCCTCCGCTCTTCCCCTCTTCCACCTCCTCCCATCCTCTCCATCCCCCCCCCTTTGCCCCCGTCGCGTTCCCGTCCCCAGCCTTCCCCCTTGTCACCAACTTCTCCCGCCTCACCATCGTTCTCTCTCTCTCTCTCTTTTTTTCTCGATCTCTCGTTCTCCCTCTCTCGCTCTCATTGTTTCTCTCTCTCTCTCTCTCTTATGTCTCTCTCTATCTCTCTGTCTCTATTTCCCTCTCTCTCTCTGTCTCATTCTATGTGTTGTTTTTTATATATATATATATAGATATATATATCTATATATATATAGCTCTCTCCTCCTCGATTTACATGTGCAGGCACAACTATACAGATGTCCGGTAGACCGTGCGTATTGCTGCGCTCGCTGTGCGACAGGGCCACCATGACACGTACCCCCTTCCGGAGTCGAAAGTGAGCCTGGTAACTCAAATAGGGCATATAGCCTGTCATATAGCATCCGATTCCAAGGCGCTGACCGTGGACATCGGATGGCAAATAGCGTCCATCGCTCTGCTGTAGCTGTGAAGGTACAGTATGAGGGGTGGGCGGATAAGATAGGATAAGATCGATGTAGTGATCTTTCCAGCACGTAGCGAACACTCGCGGTGTCCGGGCAAATAGGGCGCGCGCGCCTTGAGCCCAAGGCAGCGGCGCGCGAGCTATGCTCCCGATACTGTAACATCTCCCAAAGAGCTACCCTTAAAGTCGGGAGGGGAGGAGACGGAGAGCATAGTCGCACGCAAAGATCGCGCGCACGACTGTTTGCAAAGAAAAGAAAACAGTGCGTACAGTCTGGTCAAACACCAGACTGTAAGGCGAGTTTCCTCGCAAAGTATTTCACGCAAATACAGGACAGCCCCTTCAAACAATGAAGGGCTATCGGCTTGGTTAGAGGCAAGCCAAAATTAGGCCATACCTCACCAAACAAATGTGTATTAAGGCAAAGAGCCTGAGTTGTACGAAGCCGGCTCGTTGCCAGGCGTGAAATATAAGGCTCGTTTCCGAGCAGCTAAAGGGGCGCCTTTATAGTAGGCGCCCGTGCTGGCAAACTGGACCGCGAGGGCAACAAGGACAGACTAAAATTGATTAGACTTGGGTTTGTCTCTGTCCTCGGGACCCCGAAAGGGAACAAATTGCTTCACGTCATACTTAAATGACTGAGTGCCTGACATCACTTCCAGAAGCAGCTCCCGATCGATGCTTCCCTTTGTATGCCCATCTGCGGTCATATCCCTAGTATCACACCACTGCACATTATGTACTATACCTATATCAATGAGCTCACGTATCCAACTGATATGTCCAAGCAGAGTCCGTTCTGTAGGTTTTTTGAGATCCCTGCTTGATCAAGATTTGTAGACGGACTCAGCGTCTATGGTTAGAGAGACTTTGATAGCAAGGCCTCCAACTTCACGCATGTCTCGTAGTTGTCGTGGAGTCAAAGCCCCTGCCTTAAGCTCGTGGAGAGTAATGAGCGTAGGGTAACACTCATCAAGGTTATGTGCGGCTGCAAGTGCCTCCGCAGCATAACTGGACCTCACCTGTAATCGGTGTGATTTGCATAGTCCGTCACAGAGGTGAACGACGGACTTGCCTTGAGGCGAGTTTCCTCGCCGTAGTACGTTGGCCCCGCGTATGCCGTAGCCCTTGGTCTCGTCATCCTCCTCCCCGGTAAGCTTCCGATATCCCGAATCGCTATGGATGTCGACTTCATTCGTCGGCTTCATCCGAGGGAAGGTGATACGTTTCGGACTGCTGATCAGCTTTCGCGTCACAGCATTCAAACGTCTGACTTGTAAATTGGTGGGCTCTTGAATTTTCTGAAGAGAGACCACATATACCATAAGCCAGATTTGAGTAAGAAGGGCATAGGCGAGGGCTCCTCGCAGGCTGACGAACATGTCGGTAATAAGTTTCGTGGCTTTGGCGTCGGCCGCCGCTCCTGTAAGTTCTGGATGTGTGATGGGACGTAGTTGTTTGATATACTCGTCCTGGTCCATGATCACATCTCCCTGATCATTCTTAGTGTAGCGGACGGCACAGTTCGTATATGTGTGCTTGTTGAGCTTGCATTTGCCAAAAACCTTTTCGACACGTTGTACATAGTCGTCGATAATTTTCTCTAGACCTGTCATATTAATGTCATCGACATGTTTTGCAGTCAGAAGATCTTGGCTGAATTCAAATTCAGGATCGTAACTAGTCGGTGTAAGTCCTATAGCTCGTGTGGTCGTACGAAGTTTGAGAGAGAAAGCTCTTGGGGCGTCCTTAGTACCCGTTCCTGGTTTGAGGCACCTAAGACAGTGTCGACTTTCGTCGTAGGATGAGAAGCCGGGTAGGGTACGAAGTACCTGAGCGCTTCCTGGTGGAAGAGTAAAGCAGACCATGCGAGTTTCCTCGCCGGTGGCATGGGCAAGTTCCTCGTAGGTCAAACCTTTTAGGAACGCCTTATCGATATCCATGGATGCTAAGATCCACTCTGGATGACATGCCGCTTCACTTGCCAAGAGTCGTTGAGACTGCCTTCGGGCGGTTCCCGAGAATGTTTCCACATCAAAGGCCTCAGTATCCATAAATCCACGAAGGACCAATCTGAGACGAATGGTTTTAACGTTCTCGGTGCCCATCTTTACGAACTTCCACTTGTATACATATCTGGATGTCATGATGTTGGAAGCTTTGGATAAGTCGTACATCTCAAAGCATCGGTTATCAATCCAGATCTTGAGCTCAGTATATAAGGCTTCACTAACCTCCTTTGGGTGTGCTGCTATGTCGGCTTTGGTCAGTAGGTCGTCTTCTTTGACAACCACAGCACGTTTAGCAGCATTGGATACATATACTCTCATCGTTGCGACCATATCGGTACCGAGCTGTGCAAGTTGGGTCTGATCCAACACTATTTTTGACATTTCTGATGTAAAGCATAGTTCAACGTAAGGACCATATTTATTCATCACTGTCTAGGGAATAGCTCTCGTCGTTTGTGTTCGAACAAAGAGATACTAGACAAGATTCACATGATTTAGGCTCGTCTCCGAGCATATCTGATGATGTAATATCATCTTCGTCCGCAAATGCTGAAACCAAAACGCACTGGTTAGGCAGCATCGTTGTTGGGACGCAATAGAGATAATCATCTGTAATCGTCGTAGGATGAAGGTCCATACGTAGTTCGTCGTACCACTCTTCCAGCATCATGGCTTCGATATTGTGTTCCTCATTTTCCTCATAGATTGTCGACAGACGGCCTTCGCTAGGCGATGAAGCATCTGGTGTATCTGGAGAAGGCCTGTTTCCAGGCGACTCGTGTTCTCCAGACGTGTTGCTTGGATGCTGATATTTAGCTAGGTCATCGTGAAATCCTAAGGAAGGGACACGTGAAGTCAAGCATTGATTAAGTCTGGAGTGAGTGCTACCAGTAATCTGAGAGATGTTTAGGCCGGTGCCCACACATTCGTAATAGTGGAACGCCGGGCTAATGTCATTGTCATAGTGGATCAGCGTAGACCCGGTGGCGTACTTTACTGCAGGTAGGCTTGACACACTCTTAGCCAATCGAACTGCTACTACATGTTCCACTCTGAAGTAATTTCGTACGAGATACTGTAGTGCTAGGTGTACGCGCGGGTGAAACTTGCTATCGTCTGACAGGTTAAGGTTTCCCTTGTAGTCGGGAATATACCCGAAAATTTTGGCAGGTTTCCCTGCACTGAGATGTGCCACATAGGCAAGAACGGTTTGCATGGCCATGTTATCCATGCCAAGTTCCTGTGTGAGGAGACATTCGATGTATAGTGTGTGACGAGCATCAGGATACATCACAATTACCTCACGAGATCCTGCCTTGACAACAATGTCCTCTTTCAGGCACGTTTCGGATCACCGGGAATGGGCCGTTCCAGCCTCCATGGTCGTCCTTGGTGGCAGTAGGTCGGTGGTAGTCGACCAAATCCCCTGATGAGTAGAGGCGAGCACCATCAGGAGTCGTCTTAGCCCTAAGAGCCCGATTTGTCTTGGCTACAGCAGTAGCCTGAGTTATGGCTTCGAGGCTGACTTCCCTTACACGACGTTCTCGTTCGTGTCCTGAAGTCTCGGGTCCCTTGGGAAAGTCAAGGGTATCGAGATCAGGAAGGAAGGAGGGCTGACGTCCTGTGTGTGCCTGATATGGCGATACTCCGTTATAAAACGTAAACGCATTAGTAACGAAGATGCCTTCCGCCAATACTCTAGTGAATACAACAGGGATGTTGTGTCTATTCAATTCTTCCTCAATCATGTGGAGGACGCCTCTGAGAATGCCGTTTCGTGACTCAATTGAAGTCGCGTGTTGGCCCGGTGCTCGGATGCGAAGATCCGCGCCCTTATTGGCCATCATGCTTTTAGCGGCCTCATTATTCAGGGCGCCTTCTCCATCTGAGTATAAAACTTTGAAGGGTCCGTGATCGGCAATCCAGCAGTAGTGGTAGGCATCGATGATTGCGTCGCGTTCTCTGTCGGAAATTTCAAGGCCTGCTGCCAGGCGAATACAACGATCCATAATATGAAATATGGTCCGTTTCTTGTAAAACATGAAGTCCATTTCCCCTTCATCGAGCCAGTTACCAGGGAGGCTTACCGATGGTAATGTCGAGTTTCCTGGACGTTCCCATGCTCTACATTCCCGACAGGTGTCGCATATTTCCTTGATCATGTTCAGTCGAACGTTGTCAAGCCCCACCTTTTCGAGGATTAGCCTCATCTTTGGCTCCTTCGCATGATGCCATCGCAGATGCAGTTTTCGGAGTTCCTTTTTCACAACATGGGGTTCGTGACTACGGAGACTCTGTAGACTGTGTTGGATGTCAAATCTCGTCCAGTCGGGTAGTCGTGGAGCCCCAGAGCCGGTGGAGGCAAGAGGGTTCCTTGTAGCTCTGCGTAGTTGATCCCCTGTGTTGACTGCGTCTGGAGGTGGTGGTACGCCTTGTAGACGTCCGCGGCGGGCCGCTACCTGTGGCGTATCGCTAGAAGACGCAGAAGGCGTGTTTCCACGCTCGGGGGCGTCTCGTAGCAGGTCGTAGCTGCTGGTACCAGATGTCGGATCGACGTTACCGAAGGAACGTGGTCGTGGTGGCCTGGCGTGTGCGCCTTGGCGGCCACCTGAAGCTGAAGCTTGGCCCTCACCAGGTTTGGGTGGGGGTTTCCACCAAGCTGGCACGGTTTGCCTTCGGGGTCGTGGTCGTCTGGTAGTTTAAATGGTTCAGCAAAACGACATTTACCAGGTTCGGTATCAAGGTGATTCTTAACACCCTTGCTTCTCGTAAGATCCCTCTGACATGCTGGACATGGCCAGTATACAGAGATAGAGTCATGATATTTGCACTGCGTAGGGTCTCTGTTATGGCTAGGACTGTCCTTTCGGACGTTGTCGATGCATGCCGGGCACGTAGCCACCTTTGGGATGATACGATCACCGATGCGTCTCATACCTTCACCTGGTTCAGCTTGCTCAGGAAGGTCGGCAGGATAAGCATGTGCAGTATTTATAGGCGCGTTTCCGCGCGTGGTGTCAATGGCTTTCGCCAAGTAGACGGCTTCCACGAAGGCAGACTGCAGTCGTCGAGTGTATTTTTGTGCCAGTGAAAGCTCGGTGTTGCACGGTTGTGCGTGCACATGCTGACCGTTGCACTTGAGTCGCTCAAAGGGTTTAAGAATTGTCTTGTCGTTGCTGGTGATATTTGTCGGCTTCTTAATATAGTCACCAGTCGTATCTTTAAGTCCAGTAGCGCATTGATCAATGCGCACGGTCGTGATGTGTGGTCGGTTGGCAAGCTTCGTCCATGGAGAAATATCGTCCACCCATGTTCCTGTCGGTTGTTCGCGTATAAACCACCTCTGAGCATCATCTTGGGTAACAGCAATTTTACCACAATAGATTATGTGTGGTAAGTCTTCTCTGTGGTGCTGTTCCCAAGTGTTATAATTGACTTTGTAGTTATAGTAAGATGGTGGTCCTGTGGTGCGGCAGCTGGGTTGCAGTATGGCAACTCGTACGTAGCATATCTTAAAGTAGTGATCTATCACCTGCTGCACCGAGGGGTCTCCCAGGTCGACATATGTAGTCTTGTCCAAGTTGCCGCCTGAGGACAGTCCCCTTGAGAAGGCAAGCTCTGAGATGCCACCCTCACCACCACAAAGCTCCAACATATCCACGCAATTGTTATGGCCGTAGCATAGTGTAGCAACTATGCTGTATATGTTAGCGTGTGTGTCGGGCATAGATGTGGGGAGGGTAAGGAACAGGTCATCGTCCTCGTCGGAGCTTATCAGCTCGACAGGGGCGTCAGTACTCCAGGCTGCCATAAGATCCTGTCCGAGTCCTGACAAGTCATCACCGCAATCGTCATTTCCGTCTTCGACGTGCTTTTTAATGCGGCGAGTTTTGATGCCTGCTTCCTTTTCGGCTTTGAGCCTTTCCTTCTGCTTTATGCGCGACTCAGCGGGTAAAGCTTGCTCGTTTTGTTCGTCGGTCTGTGTACTCATTGTCGTGGTGGAATGGGTACATGCGTCAATCGCCAGAGTCGGGAGGGGGAGAGAACAGTCATCTATGATGACGCGTCTGTGTTTCTGTGGTGATTGAGTAGGCTCGTTTCCGAGCAAGACCGGTTCCTCGGGTTGCCAGTACAATCGAGTACTGATGTTGGCAACTCCTGCAGGTAATGGTGCATGCCAATCATACCCTGTTGGTTGATCGGTAACTGAGATATCTTGAATAACCGCGTTGGTATCCAGGTTGATTGTTACACGTCGGATAACTTCAGACCATTTTGGTCCTCCCTTATGAGTCGTCACGTAATGACGAGTATTATGGTCTGTACGTGTATACGTATTTAAGTATACGGGCACGTTTCCGTGCGTGGTGGTACTCCCCAGGATTTTGTCGTTTAGGTAACGGATGAGTGTAGTACGTGTCTGAGCCCGCCATTCAGCATGTCGTACCGTATGGCCGTACCAGTCCAACACATGTTGTGGTATGGCCTGCTTACAGGTACATGTCCACAGCTTCGAGCTAATCGGTATCGATGATGCTACCTGCATATATGTACCACTTGGTGTATTGTCTTGCATATTGAACCGAATACCGAAATGACACAAACGCATCCGTATTACTGACAACTTTAGATCTTCCAGAGTATCACGTACTGGAGATAACTTCCAAACATATCCTGGGGGACCGAATATGATGATTTTCGTGCGGAGTTTCTTGGCTTTTATCAACAGTTTCTGGATACGTGACCAGTGTGGGGCCACTCTTTTCCTGGAGTTCGTCTATACCAGTCACCCGGAGTACTGATCCATATGAGAGTGTAGTCTCCACTGATCACCGCACCTAGATAGTTTGTGCCCACGCTTGTCATAAGTTCGTCGTGGGAAATGCGGTCACAAATATAACCTCGTGTGCGGAGGTCGGCACATGCCTCCCTCGTATCTTCAATGACAAAAGCCCTCTTACTAAGGCAGGTTGCCCCGCTGTCCTTGTTACCCCCCGGCTTTTCAGCCATCAGGCAAGACGACGAGGGGGCGACGTCGCCCTGCCATCTTCAAGATGAAGAAGATGTGCCTACAATATCTGCCAACATCTGGGCTTCCCTCAGATGCTGGAGCTCAGCACTGCAGCGCGCCGTGGCCTCAGAGGCGGATTGCTCCGCAAATGCTGTCAGCATCGATGGATTATCCATCAGCTGTTTCAGCACGCCTTTGGACCTAGCGTCGCTGACCGTATGCAATTCACGATTAGTGTATCCCATCACTATTTTACGGCGGGACTGCACAGCGTCCATGGGTACACTACCACCATGCTTGGCCAGTGTCCTGGCAACAAAACAATCGAACGTCTCGAGATCGTCGATGTTGTCGCCTCGCATGGTGGCCTTGGCGAGCGTCTCCATCAACCCCTGGGGCAGGTTTCCCTGCAATTGATTGCGCTCCTGCGCTGGGGTCGGCTCGCCTGTCAGCACTGTCTGGAAGGACGTGCTGCTTGAGCCCGAGGCGGGTTGCCCCGCAGCTCCAAAACGATCACACCTGATCGACAGATGCCCTGACGGCAACTTCGTCGTCGGCATGATTTTGGAGCCTTCCGGGAGCTCCATCTTGACCTGCCCCTTACCAGGGAATATCAGCTTTTCCTGGCCTCGTTCAAGCACGATGATCGTGCGTTTGTCCTGCATACTATCGAGACCTAGGATGGCTGGCAGGTCCTTTCCACAGCCTGACACAATGTTCGTCTTGTATGAATCGTGTTGGGCTGACCCCTGGTACTCGCAGGCAATGCTAAATGTGCCTACGGTATCCGCTGGGGCCGACCCCTCTCCCACTCCGTTGATATGCAAACGAGAGCGGGGCTCGAACGTACAAGCACGACCATGTGACTCAGCAGCCTGGACGAACTTACGGCTCGTGTTTTCGCCCATGATGTTGATCTTCGAACCGACGTCTATGAGGATGGAATTTCCACCGTCATCCAAGAACGTCTTGCTCGGCTGCTTGATGTGCACAATTTCTGAAGTGTCGGCTGTGTCAGTAGGCGGGTTTCCCCGCGGCACATTCGTACTCCCTGGCGGGTTACCCCGCACGACACTGGCATGCGACTCGCTCTCGGCCATGCGTGCCAGGTCAATGTACTGGAAGTACGACACGTGCTGAGCGTGATCACCACGCTCCTCCCGCCAGTTGGCATACTCATCGCGTATGCTCATATACTGCTCGCGGGTAGTGCGCCTTATCAGCGTTAGGTACGAGTGAAGGGCGATGTCTTGCAGCCCTTCGTTCATGACGTGATCCCGGTACCGCAGCCACTCCTCGAACTCCTCATTCGTCGCTGAGATGTCGATGGCCCTGGCTGCTGACGCCACTGAGGATTCTGATAAGTCTAACGACGGACTATCAGTTTCAGGATTATTGGCATCTAGCATAAACGTCGTGTGTGTATTATCCATCTGATTCTGGAAATGTCGTACACGCAACTCGCGCAGCTGATCAGGGTCCAGTGGCATCTCAGCCTCGCCTCCACTCTGGGGAGACATCTGAGGAGTATCATGCAGGTTTCCCTGCTGAGGCGCCGTCATCGGGATAAGCTGATCGAAATATCCCGTTGCCATAGGCGGCCTTACTTCTTCAGGCAGGTGCCCCTGCTGGTGTGACGAAACTGTCTGCATAGCTAGCATCCTGGCCGTCATCTCCTCCACCATGCTCCTCAGCTCCCGCAGCTCCCTCGCTGACTGCTCGGGAGTCTGACTAAGGGAGCCAGTCCATGGGAAGGACGATGTTATAATGCCAGGTGCACGACAGATCGCACATGGTGGCTGCTGAGGATCTCCCTCTCGCTGGTTTGTCACGTGGCCCACCGCGTTAGAATTCCAGAATCCCTCGTGGAATAGGTGATTGCACCTCAGGCGATACACACTATCCCTGGGCTGAAATTCTTCGAGGCATACAGCACAGGTGTCCTCCATCCCAGTAAAGACTTCTACGTCTGCTACCCTGGGATATACCCGCCGCTGCCTCTCCAATACCGTCTCGGAGGGCATGAAGGCTGATGGGGGTGTCCCCGTTGGATTCAGCACTTCCTGCACTTCGACATTTGGCATGGAAGTGGTAGGAGTCACGGCGGGCGAGTTTCCTCGCAAAGGTGAGCCCCTATTCCGCACCACGTCGAGTGCAGCTGCACGTGACTGGTCCCGTACACTTTGCACCGCCTGCCTCCTCATGAAACATGCCTGCTGAGTGTGGTGCGTCTGCCTGATGTAGTCAGGCACGCCCCTACTGCCAGACGATATTGAATGGGCAGTGGGTTGCACAACCACCTCCGGTGATGTTGGAGAAGGCATGAAGGCCATGTGCGGGTACATGGAGTGGTCACTGCAGCGCACATTGGTGAGGTTGTGCATTTGATCCGCCAATTCCCGAACAAATTTGTTCGGGACCCTGGTGCCGTCAGGGTATAATGGCGGATTCATCTGCGTGGGTGGTGGCCTCTGGCCCTGAGACATGCTCGGATGGGCGTTGAACGCCGGGGTAAAGGCTCGTTGCCGAGCGGGGTCCCGCGGGTTGGGACCCTCCGGTTCCCAGGACCAGGCTGGCCTCCACCTCTGCCCACTTGGGTGAGGCAGATTATGGTTCTGCACCTGCTGTACCGCGGCCGCCACTCTTGAGCGATAGTCGTCGGGTATACCCGCCCTGTGGTGGCTTGGTGTACCAGGCAGGTTTCCCTGCTGACTCGTTGGCGTGCCGGGCGGCATCATGTTGAGGAGGGCTGAGCTGTGATCAGCCCTAGCCGCAGCTAACCTCTCCATGAGTGCGCCGTTTACGGCAGGGCGGACAGGTGTCCCAAATGGGGACTGTGCTGGCGGAGTGCCCGCTGGAGTCATGCCCCTTGGAGTGTGCATGCTCTGTGTGGGGCTTGCGTGCATTGGCTCGAACCGAGCAGGTCCGCTTGTAGGCAGGTTTCCCTGCATGGCTTGACGGTTTCTCGTGGCCATAGCGGACATTGCTCCCTGGCCTGCGGCCCAGGGATCCTGCTGGTACAGCCTGTCCGCCAGCTGTTCTACCTGGTCAGGGTTCAGCGAAGCTGCAATCTGATCCAGGTCTGAAGTACTTATGGCCTGCCAAGACACGGCGCTCGGCCCTTGGCTTGGGGCACGGCTTGGAGCCGCGCTCCCGGCCTCACTCTCGGTGATCATAAAGATCCGAAAGATCTCAGGCTGGTTTCCCAGCTGGGTGGGGCTGTAGTGGTCCCCAACGTCCCTGTGGAGGTAGACCATGGCTGGATCAACGCCCTCTTGGTCTCGGGACCACTGGTACTTAACGCTGGAATCACCAACATCAGCCCACCTATCTGGGGCAGTCATCATACTGACAGAGACTCGCGCACGGCGGATCCCCAAATATTCTGGGTTGCGCCATTGCCTTCCAGTGGTCAGGTCCTCTACATGGGAAATGTAATACGGTTCAATGATACCGTTATCTCCCTCGGACAAGAGGACTCCGTTATCGGACCAACAGAACTTTATACCATCTTGTATGGCCTTGCGCCAATCTACAAAGATGATGAGGTCTGAATCTGGGTCCCACCCACTGTTCACGGCACGGCGGCGCAATGTCGGCACGAAGTGGATGTGTGAACGGCCTGTCCCCCTTTTCTTCGTGTTGTGCTCAGGTCTACAGGACAGGCCGTGCCACATAATGCCTTCGAAAGCGTGCCATCGAGTGCCATGCATGGCGACTTCAGGGTATTGGGCCGGTCTCCCGGCGGGTTCGTCGCACAGTACAATGTAGCTGTACAGCGACCATGGAGCTTTCAATTTCCATGAATGCCCCTGAGAGGCGCGGACGAAGATAGCGGGCTCGCCGGAGTCCCGCATTAGCACCTTGAATTGAAGGCGCTGTTTTTCTTCTCCGTCTGGTTCACGAACATGAACAACTTCCATCATGATGGCTGCGAGTTGGTCAACCGAGCGTCCATACAACTGCTCGCTAATGACTTTGGCCTCTTCATAAGCGTGCCTCGAGTGACTTGTGTTCCACGGAAAGTCAGGCACGAGTTCCACGAGGTTGATCCAACCATCATGATCATCAAAAGATTTCAGGCGCCACACAGGATTATGTGACTTACCTGGCGCATGTTTACATATCCTGCTGATAGCTTTGCTTAACCTTTTAAGAGTATCATTGGATCTGGGAAGAATTCCGGCCTTCCTGCATTCCTTCATGAATGACTCATCCACCGAACGTATTGGTGGGAGCTTCCGAAGTGCCAGTCTATCCCTAATCAGATCTGGAGTCCCACTAGTGAAGGATGTGTCTTCTGGGTGGTGCAGCTGAACTACTGGCGGGTTTCCCCGCATCGGAGCCTCTGTTGCTGAAGAGGCTGCGGCTCCTGAAGAGGAGGAAGCTGCGGCAGCAGCGCCTGGCGGGTTTCCCCGCGGAGATGCGCGACTGGCGCTGCCCCTGATCTTCGGCACCCAGTTACCCCTCGACATAGCACCTTCATCGGACCTCCTGGAACGAGCCGCCACAGGCGAAGCTGGCGCAGTTGCATACTCACTGCGCTCGAAAGCTGCCGCCCGTTCCGCAATGGACTTGCTGCGGCTAAGCGAACGTCTTCGTTCCACCATAGGGTCCTGAGGTGGCTGCTTGGGCACAGACGCTTGTGGAGGAGTTGCGCCGATCGGCGGCCTCGGCGTCGCAGATCGAGGCACCTCCATATGCACGTCTGGCCCAGGGCTCCGAGAGCTCGCCTTCGGTTTCGGCGCCGGAGGCGGCTTAGGTGTCGGGGGTTCACTCTTGGCCTTCGAAGTTAGTGGGAGTGGGGGCTTTCTAGCCCCCTTCATGTAGATCTTGCTGGAATCCTCCAGCATCTTGCGAATTGCCTCGCGTGTGCGTTCATCTACTGTCCGAATGCGCTCCTCATCTTCCGCCACACGTTGAGCCTTTGTCTCGTCCTTGATGATCAGCTCTGGTTGTTGGGACTGGCTAGAAACGCCAGGCGAGTTTCCTCGCATATCAGGAAGACTAAAGAGCGCGTCTTTCTCTTCCTGGGTCATGGCTACCATTCCCCTTGGAGCCGGAGTAGGTTTCTCTTCTTCTTTCGGATCCAAGTGGCCCAAGATCCCGAGACGGCTATTCACTGCTGCGATCTCTTCCGGTGTCATCGGGTCAAGTGGCGGATGGCCCTCTTTAGGAGGGGTTTTGCCCCTGTTGGGGCTCAGGCCTTCGTTGTTTCCAACGGGGCATCCTGGCCTGTGATTCTGGAACGGCTGGGAACAAGGACCACATGCAGCGTGAGGCCTATACTGCTTGCGAGCCGCGATAATATCTCGCAACTGGGTCCGCGCTTCTTGTATTTCAGGGCGGCGGATGTTTGTAGCAAGCTGATAGCCTCCACGGATGGGCCTGCCATCACCGTCCCTATAGGCAGGATTGCCCTGGCCGAAGGCCGAGTGTTCCCCTTTTCGGCGTCGTGGGTCGTTGTGCGGGAGTAGCTGGCCACCTCTTCTGAGAGCGTGTTCCTTTGGGCCAGCCTGTCTCCACTCACGAGGAAGTCGAGCCTGGGGATGTGGCTCTTCTCTGACGCGCGTATGGGAACGAGATCTTCTGGTGTTCTCGTCAGAAGAAGCTGCCGATGCAGCAGGAGCGGCACCCGTTGAGGGTGCTTGAGGAGGCTCCTCTGCGATCCCAGGTGGATCGCTCGATGGAGGCAGGTCTCCCTGCTGGGTGGAGCTCGGCGCAAGTGGCTCTTGTGCCGATGGTGATGATGATTCAGACTCATCAGGGTTGAAATCGACTTCTTCCTCACCAGTCACGTCCATCATGAGGGTGGTGACGTCATCCTCATCTAACCCACAACCATCGCCTTCTACTTCTTCTGATGTCGAACTACCAATTATGATGGCCATTGGCGCATCTGGTAAAGGCAGGTTTCCCTGCATGGTCGGCGTCTGGGCGTCGCTCGGCTGTCCTGGAGTAGGAGGCGCAGTCGCCGGCTCAGGGTCATCGACGAGCATAGGCTGCCTAGCAATGTTACGCATGGCCGTATGGTTTGGCCTCATCCCCAGCTCCTGGAGATTCCATCCTGGCGGGGGAAGATCATGACCACGCATAGCCATTGCCATTTCCAGGGCACGACGCCATCTGCCATGGGAGTATACCAAGTGTCGTTGCACTTCCTGAGGATTTATACTGTCAGTGAGAGTCAAAGCTGCCAGGAGTAGCTCTGAGCTACCGCAAGCATCATTATCATTATCTGTCATAATACCAGCTTCAATTTGTTCTTGACTCTCGGGATATGCAATTGCAAGTATCTCATGCATCCACATGAGGGTCTGCAAAAGTGTACGCGGTCCATATTCGCCTGGAGCAAGCGAACCAGGAGGTATGAACGGAGAACCTGGCTCGCCTGCAATAAAGGCCTGAACAAATGCTTGAGACTCCATTTCAATTAAGTCTTCAATAGTATGGGGATATTCTCCCAGCAGAAAAGGCCTGTGTCCAGGCGGGATTTCGGGCGGAGGTTCGAGGTTCTGTTGAACCTCGGAAGGCGAAGCCTCTATAGTGGTGTCCTCGTCGTCGCTCTCGTAGGCCATGATGTTGCCTGGGTTCCCGAACATCCAGTCGAAGAAGGAAAGAGGCTCGTTTCCGAGCGTACCGTGTTCCACGGGAGTGAGTTCATTACTGCCCGTGACGAACCGGCGGACGTACTCGAGGTAATACGCGTATAATCCATGTCCATACCCCTCGAGCTCGTCAACGTTGTCCATGCCAACGACCCATGTGAAAAATATCTGTTCCATAGCCTCAAAGTCCTGGAGGCTCAGATACTCAATGGATGGTGTGCTTGAGCCGAAATGGACTTCGGACGACATGCCCTTTCCATTTCCCTTCGCTGGACAATCTCGCACAAGATGATCGGTACTACCACACTCATGGCATTTGAGAACCTGGCCGTCTCTACCTCGCGGGTTTCCCCGCCTACCTTTACCTTTACCTGAGGTCTCTCTACGGCCTTTACCGCGGCCTTTTCCCCCAAAGAATATCTCATCATGTTGTTCATCTGAGAGCCTCTGGAGAAATGCCGCGATACCTCGCCCGTTCAACCTCCGACGACCACGCTTGCCTTTACCCTTTCCTTTAAAACTTCTGCGTATCCTCCTTCTAACACGACGCACTGGTTTTCGTGTGAACCTCCTCCACCTTCGTTTAGCCTGTTGTAACAGCCAGAATAAATGCTCAGCACGCTGATTGTCGTTATCCATATTCATGATATCTGACCAATCTAGAGCTTCAACACCATCTGATGATATAGTGTCTGTGTCGGTGCCGGAGTCGAAATCTTCGTCTCCTAAATAGGTGGATACACCGTCGGTTAGGGGATTTGATTCCCCCCATAACGAGCGGTGTGGTTGTGGTTCTCTAGAAGGAGGGCTGGTTGCCCAGCTTGGTTGTGATCGATCCCCTGCTAATAAAGCAGTGGATTCTCCTGGGTCATCGGCCCATATGTTTGAGGGCCCGTTTCCAGGCTGGGCTTCAGTAGTCAAGGTAGTGTAGAAATTTCCACTACCAGATCCCCTTCCTCTTCCAAACACGGATCCTATGTTGCCAGGGGATCGTTCGGATAGGTGACCTACCGAACGCATCCTTTCCAGCAACTCATCATATTGTTGTTGTGTTCGAGGCATTTGGTGGTTGAGTGGCTGTAAGAGTTGCATGGCTTTCTGGTTGCCGACGCCTAAGGCGCGGAATAGGACAGTGGTTAGCAGTTGGAAGTTAGGAAGGTCGAATCCCACCGACTGTGCCTCAAGTCGGGCCATTTCGAATCGGGTAAGAGTGACATCGATTCGTTCCCCGTGAGGCACATGGAAGTCGATGAGTTGTGTGCCGGAAGTGAGCTGTCGCTCATCTTCCAGGCGTTCGAACTTCATGCTGAGGAGGAACATGATGTAAGTTACTGGGTCTGTGTGGACCCCATCAATGTCAGCACCATAGTTTATAATGTCAGGCGGTACCCTCATGGCGAGTGTCCTCGCTAGGCCTCCCAGGCCGCGTTGTATAGCGGCCGCTTGGGCCTGTGGCGTCATACGTCCGCTTGTAACGTTGAGCCACGCGTTGACCTCGTAAATGTACTCACGAAAAGGTACATTACCCTGAGGGTCCCAATATGGGCCATGTGTTTGCCCATCGGTGCTGTTATCTCCCCGACGCATGTGTGCGATTGCTGCCCCCAGCGCGAACCATATGATAGCGAAAACGATTAGCCCGAGAATGTGTAACGAAGGACGGTTATGATGAGCGGTGTCGCGCTGGGGTAGCGCCTTGTCGAGTCTTCGAGGCGCTCTGTCTGGCGGGTTTCCCCGCCCTTGCTTCAGGTATTGCGTTATTGGCTCGTTGCCGAGCGGTTGATAGTAACGCAATGATGAAGCGTATATGGTACCAATTTGGTCGTCTAGACGTCGTACCTCTCGTGTAGCTTCTTGCTCTTGAATAGATCCTCGCAAATGTACTGGGAGTGGTGGCGCAGGGTAGGTGGTCACGAAGATCGTGCCGAAGAATGCGAGGCTGAGAAGAGCAAGAGCTGACCACACGAGAGTGCGGCCAGCTCCGCTACCAAGTCGAAAGTGAGCCTGGTAACTCAAATAGGGCATGTAGCCTGTCATATAACATCCGATTCCAAGGCGCTGACCGTGGACATCGGATGGCAAATAGCGTCCATCGCTCTGCTGTAGCTGCGAAGGTACAGTATGAGGGGTGGGCGGATAAGATAGGATAAGATCGATGTAATGATCTTTCCAGCACATAGCGAACACTCGCGGTGTCCGGGCAAATAGGGCGCGCGTGCCTTGAGCCCAAGGCAGCGGCGCGCGAGCTATGCTCCCGATACTGTAACATCTCCCAAAGAGCTACCCTTAAAGTTCCGGTGCCTCATGATCAGACATGCCAGTGCTCTTGACGTGAGCCTGCGAGCGGCCCGGCACCCCGCGACTCTGGCGGCCGACGCGCTCTGGACGCCTCAAACATCCTGTCACAAATAAATAATACAAATATCACAACGACGCACCCATCCCGCTGATACACAGAACGAAACAACACATCGCCGAACGCACCGGAAACAGGACGCGAGCCGACCTGCCATAGGCAAGCGCACGCCGTGAGCCCTGGCATGGGAGACAGCGCGACAGGGAGCGACGTGTACGCCTCGGACAGGCATCGCCACGGCCGATGAGCGCCGTCCAACCCGCACCCTCCCGAGCCGCGACCCTGAAGCACCCGCGTGGACCGGCTGAGCCGTCGTGGTCGTGCTGCGATGTGTCCCTGCATGCTCGACCCCCCCCTGGGGGCCGACTTCACCGACAGCAGCTCGCCAGCACCTCCGCACGAAGAGAGCGGGCCCCGAGGCAAACGCGCTGCGACTTGCTCCCTCGTTCTTGCCCCCCCCTCTGGGACCTTCACGGGCCCCTGGCTTGTCTGACACCGACGCGCGATGGACAACTTTGCCCTGGGGGAGGGCCGAGACATCTGGGACCCGCGTCCTTCGACACCCGCTTGCCTCGCGCCAGAACTCCGTGCTCTGCCGCGCGTCTCGTTTCCCCTCTCCTGCACGCTGGCCAGTTCGCCGTTCGGCTGCCCCGAAGCGCCGCTCGCGGGCGCGGGCCGCCTCCGCCTCGCCGCCGAGGGAACAATGTTCTGTCGTTTGGATGCCGCCAGCAGAGATCAAACACGAAGTAGGGGCATGAGACCCGTGCACGATCAATCGGCATCGAATCGGGAAATCGGGTCGGGTTGGACTGTGCATCGACCGCAAGGGAGACGAAATCGAATCGGATCGGCTGCGCCTAGATGCCCGACACAACTAAATGTGCAAATATCGGACCGCATCGGATCGCCGGAATGCAACAGCTTGCCATCGCTCGGACGTCCATCCCCTGTGTTTTTTTTCGTTATCGCGCGTGTTTTTGTCCGCCGAGTGATCAAGGATGCTCCTCGAGGGCCCTCGCCGAAGGAAAAATGCACACGTCCGAGCGATGCCAAGAGAGTCGGATCTGACTGGGTCGGCCAAGAGCGAGTACCGAATCGTATCGATCGGACCGAAACGGCCCCCTGCTGTGCTCCACCGCCCTGCGTCTCGGCGGCGCGCCCAAGGGGGGAAGGCCTGGGCTGCGGGCCGCCACAGAGGCCTCAGAGGGCCTCTGGCCTTCGGAGAGGCTCTCGGAGCCGTCTCCGAGGCCACAAATGGGCCTCCCAGAGGGCCAACAGGGCTTCCGAGAACGCCCCGTCGCCTTCCGAGAGGGCCTGCCCCCATCTCGCTGCTGGGGCGGCAGGAGGGCGCCGAACCCCCGGGACCTCTCGCGGGGTGCCTTCCGACTGGAGTCTCGAAGCGAATCCAGCCGTGGCGAAGAGGGCCTCCCGAGGCTGCCCAGACGGGGCGAGCTCGGGGCGGGGAGGGCAAAAAGGGCCTGGAGAAGCCACGAGGGGCCCACGAGGGGCCCACGAGGGCCCACGAGGGGGCCGCGAGGGAGCCTCGAGAAGCCCCGAGGGGACATCGGATCCGCTTCCTCCCGTGCCTCACTCTCCCCCTCGGCGCGCAACCGAACACCCTTCACCCCAAGCCCTGCCGCCGCTCGGACGTCAATGTCCTGTCCACGTTGGGTGGATTTCGTGTGTGTGTGTGCTCTGGCTCGATGATCTAGGATGCCCCTTCGGTGGTCCTCGCCGACAAACAGCAGCAGCAGCAGCAGCAACAGCAGCAACAGCAACAGCAACAGCAACAGCAACACCAACAACAACAACAACAACAACAACAACACCAACACCAACACCAACACCAACAACAACAACAACAACAACAACAACAACAGCAACAACAACAACAACAACACCAACACCAACACCAACACCAACACCAACACCAACAACAACAACAACAACACCAACAACAACAACAACAACATTAACAACACCAACACCAACACCAACACCAACACCAACACCAACAACACCAACAACACCAACAACACCAACAACACCAACAACACCCACAACACCAACAACACCAACAACAACAACAACAACAGCAACAACAACAACAGCACCAACAACAACGACAACGACAACGACAACGACAACGACAACAACAACAACAATAACAACAACAAAACCAACAACAACAACAACAACAACAACCACAACCAAAACCACAACCGCAACCGCAACCACAACCACAACCACAACAACAACACCAACAATAATAACAACAACGGCAACAACAACAACAACCACAACCACAACCACAACCACAACCACAACCACAACAGCAACAACAACAACAACAACGACAACGACAACGACAACGACAACAACACCAACGCCAACACCAACACCATCACCAACACCAACACTAACACCAACAACAACAGCAACAGCAACAGCAACAACAATGGCAGCAACAGCAACAACAACAACAACAACAACAACACCAACACCAACACCAACACCAACAACAACAACAGCAGCAGCAGCAGCAGCAACACCAACACCAACAACAACATGCCCGAGCGATGCCAAGGCGAGAGGCTCCCCGGGCAGCCGCGCCTTCTCCTTGCGGGCCACGGTCAGGCTGATGCCGTGCAGCACGTCGTACGGCACGTCGGCGTAGCCGATGCGCAGGTTCTTGATCTCGACCTCTCGAGGAGGGGGGGGGGGAAGAGCAGCCACGGCGCGCGGGGCGCCCGCGCTCCCCGTGCGAGAGCGGGGATTGGTCTTAAGTCGGGCCTGTCCCCCTGCAGGGGGATTTTCGACGAAAGATAAAGAACATACCCCCAACGTAATCAAAACATAGTCCAAAATAGTCTGGGGACTAATTGTTACTAGTTTTTCTTTTTTTTTTTTTTACCTTTTTGGGGCAAGTTTGTGGTATTTTTCATTTTTCGTCGAAAATCCCCCTGTACGGGGACAGGCCCGACTTAAGATTGGTCCATGCGCACCGCCTGGGAGCCGACGTCCTGGTGCCCCAGCGGGCGGTGGATGTGGATGCAGGGTGGCCCCCGGGGGCTCGAATATGTCCGCATCACCTTGCCCATCATTCATCCACCCTTCCCCAGCCCTCTGCCTGCCACCTCCACCCGCTCCCGCCAGCACGAGAGGACGGGAGAACGCCTCCCCGCCGCCGCCAAGTCCACCATGACACCACCACGAACCGAACGGGACAGCACCTTGCACGTATGAGGAGGACGAAACATAAACAAATCAACTATGTTCGGTGCGGTGCCTTATGCGGACCCGCCATGACCTCGCCTGGCCGGACAACGCCCCACCCGCTCCCATCACCCCGGGGTGCTCTGAGGAGGCTGGCGGCTAGTTCGAAGTGAAAACCTGAGCTCTGTGGAGCCTGCTGCTCAGGGGCCAGGGGGGCTGAGGATTGGGGGGGGGAGGGGAGGGATAGTGGAGGGGGGGACAGGAGAGGAGGGGGGACAGGAGACGAGGGGTGGATGGGGAGGGCGAGGGGAGGGGGGTGGGGTGGACCCCCCCCCCCGTTCTCCCAGGGCCCCCCTCCCGTTCCCACAGCCTGCCACTCCGCTCGGGGCACGGCGAGTTGGGACCGTGGCAGCTCAGAGTCGGTCCCCCGACCCAGCCCGAGGCCCAACTGCGCAGGTCTTCCGAGCTGCGTCCAGCCGCGGCAACGAGGAGGCCACCCGAAGGCCACCCGCCGCGGTCTCCGCTCGCCCTGCTTGGAGTGGTGGAGGGGGGCTGGGGGTCGGCCAGAGAGTGCACGCCCGACCCTCCCCTCGCCCTCACCACCCTCGATCGCGCCACATGCGCCTTATGAAGAAAATCCTGGAGGCCTCGCGCGGCAGCTTGAGACCCGATTCACGTCGGATCTACGTCGGATTTACGTCGGGTCCCTATCGGACTGCGTCGGATTTGCGTGGGATGTACGTTGGACTGACTCCTGGGCATCGCCGCGCGAGCGTCGACCCAGAGCTTACGGAACTCTCAAGTGGACTAGAACATACTACTATTACGCGCCGCGCGAGGCCTCGAGGATCTTCCTCATAATGCGCCGCGTCTGCTCTTCCGCCTCCGGGTGGCGTCGTCGGCGGTTCTGGGGCGAAGACCTACCCCTGGGGAAGGTGACTACCTACCAGACCACCCCAACCCAACCCGAAGACCCGAATTTCGGGTTGGGGGGGTAAGGGTTCCAGACGTGTTTATTCGATGTTTCCCGACACCCCCCCCACTGGAAATGGAGGGCAAATGGAGGCCTTCGGGTTGGGTTGGGGTGGTTTGGTGGGTGGTGAGTTCTGGGGCGAAGACCTACCCCTGGGGAAGGGGCCGGACAGGGGGCCGCTGACGGGGAAGCTCGGAGCGGAGGATGCCTCGGCCCCGGGCCTTCCCGCCGCTCCCCCGCCCCGTCGCCGTGGCCGGCAAGAAGGCAGATCAAAGCGCCACGAGGTCGTGCGGCGCAGACGCCCCGTGCCGTGATCCCTGTCCCGTGCTGCGGCTCCCCACGAAGCAGCGAGGCGCCTTCTCTCGGGGATGGACAGACCTCCCTTTAGTAAAACGTGGCTTAGTGAAAACGACCTGAGGCCCGAACCTGGCGGGCGCAAGCCTGGAAAATAACGGCCGCGGCGCCTTCTCGAGAACCGAAAACGGACAATTCACTAATCGACGTGTCACTGTTGGGGGTTCTGGCCACCCCCGGTTCTCGGGGACCCGCTCTGTAGCCCGAGCTGTTCTTGCCGGACGCTCCCGGGGGCCTGGCCCGGGCCCCCGGAGGCCGCAGGAGAGCGGCAGGAATGCCGTCCTCGGCTCGGTTTCTGCACGGCGAGAGGCTGACAGGCTGAAGAGGGATGCAGTGGTCTGCTGGGCGGGCTGTCACGCGGATCGGCGGTCGAGTCTCACGCGGGCGTTACGGAAGTCCTCCTCCTCCTCCTCCTCCTTGTCCTCGAGGACGGGGGGGGAGAAGAGGTCCATGCGTCCGGGACTAGAGGGGCCCAGGGGGGGACGCCGACAAACCTATACAAATTCCAGGTTACCCAGATGTGTGCACAATTGCTGGATGCTCTTCCCCACACAAGTTCCAATCTTTTCCAACAGCTTCATGGACATCAGGGTGTATTAGTTTCGTGCCGATCCTTCACTCCTGCGGGGCGCCTGCAGCAAACCGCGCGGGGCCGCGCCGACAGCACAGCCGTCGTGCGCGCTCACCTCCCTGCGGCCCCCTTGCGTGGTCCCTCCGGCCCATGCAGTCAAAGCTCCTGCAAGAAGGAGCGCTGAGCATGGGACGACGCCCCGTTTTGCCCCCCACACCCCCCCCAGAGCGCCAGGGTGCTGGAGGAGCGCCAGAGGAGCAGCTATGCAAGGACTTACGGCAGGTTCGTGCCGTGACGATCCGGGCGTTGGTTTCTGACACCCCGTGGACCGCTCGGCCTTGAACGATCGGGTGCACTTCGATCGCCGCCTCGCTCCATGTTGGCGGACTGTGGGCTCCTGGCGGCGTTCAACCTTGAACGCCTTTCCGCGGGGCCATTGCCGCGTCGGCACGACACGAACCTGTCGTCAGGAACGGCGAGCCCGGTTCGAATCACTGCTGCTGCATGCCTCGACTCTTGACTATGTCAGCCCTCCTCGCGTGCAAGATGTTGAGAGGGCGCTCCGCTCCCTGGCTGACCCCCTCCTCGGCCGACCTGTGTTGGATGCCAGACGGCACTTGGAAGTGTCCAACAAAATCCTGGCAGCGATGCCACACAACCGCCAAGGTTTTTTTGTCATAAAAGACACAGCAACAAAGCATACATGAGTCGGTGCTTAAGCGTGTTTAGTTTTCTTGTGGGAACCTGCAAACGCTGAAACATGAGTTCCAGCACGCCAAGTTCAGAACTGTAAGGACCAACACCCTGGACAAATTTGAGAAGAACCAGGACGATCATCAATGGCGGCAATAGAGACACGGAAAGACGGAGCATGCAGGCAGTTACGGAAACGGGAGGCGGTGCATCAGAGGCAGGAGGCAGACGGTGGCGGAGAGGCAGCACTTGTGGTGGGTGGAGAGCCGAGGAGGCAGAAAGGGCGATCGAGCCTTGACGCCATCGACAAGCCAGCCGCTCCTGATGTGCAGGATCACCTCGCGGGTGGCAGCACCCTCCCGCTCCCCGTCACCTCTCGGGCCGCATGGCGGCGGACGCTCTGCTGACTGCCTACCAGACCACCCCAACCCAACCCGAAGACCCGACTTTCGGGTTGGGGGGGCATGGGCTCCATATGAGTTTTTGTCGATGTTCCCGGACCCCCCCCCCACACTAGAAATCGAGGGTAAATCTCAGCCTTCGGGTTGGGTTGGGGTGGTTTGGTGGGTGGTGATCTGCAGTCGGCAAACTCGGCCAGGCGGTGGAGAAGGCACGCCGCGCCCTGTTGTGCCTGAGAGGCGGCCCCGAGGGGGCGAGGGAGCACCATCTGGCAGGTCCCCAGAGGTCCCCTCGGACCTCTGGAGGTCCACCGAGGACCAAACAGGATCAGCACGGGACGAACAACTCAGTCCTGCCCCTGTCTTCCCCCTCCTCCCTCCTGGTCCCTACCCTTTCCCCGCCTGCCGCCTGCTGCTGCTGCTGCCTGCTCTCGTTCCCTGTCTTTTGCCGCACCATTCCTTGCTCGCTGCCTGCTGGAGCCAGGGACGGAGCCACAAGTCGTAGGGCGGGGCCCTGGCCACAGTGGTGGGGTGGTGAGATGCGCGCGCCCTCCCCCGGACAGAGGGGGGGGGGAAGGTCAGGGGGAAGGTGGTTCGGAGCACGGCGAGTTGAGACAACGGCAGCTCAGAACCGGGAACTGGACTCTCCCCGGGGTCCAAAAGCGCACCGATCGTCCGAGCTGCGTCCAGCAGTGGCGAAGAGGCCCCCTCCAAAGGCCACCCACCGCTGTCTCAACTCGCCCTCCTCTGAATGGCGAGGCGAGGGTCGGGGGCCAGCAGGAAAAAGCACGCCTGCCGCTCTGTCGACGGCGCGCACATTCTTCGCGCCGTCGACGCCCTCGAAGGGCGTGGAGGGAGGGGGGGAGGTTTCTTGGAAGGAGGCCCCTTCTTAGGAGGCGCCGGCCCCAGATTTTTTGATGAGACCCGCGCCTGCTCTGAAGCAGGGGTGCTGCTAACCCCCCCTCTCCCGAACCCCCTCTGCGCGAAGCTGACTCTCCTCGGCCTCACCACCCTCGACCGCGCAACATACGGGACGCGGTGTCTGCTCCTCCGCGCCCCGAACCACAGCAGGCTGGCTGCGAGCCAAGCCAGGCCGGCAGCGCCGGGTCGCGGCGCCACCCCTTGCAAACAGCAGACAGGGACGGCGTGCGCTTGGGACTGCGCTGCGGCCTGGCCCACGGCAGGTGCGCGCACACATTGCGGACGACATGCTCCCGTCGCGAGGACGTCGGCGTGCGCTTCTGGCACCGTGCAGGAGGCCGTTGTTGTGTTTTTGTTCGGCGATAGCCTGGGTTATCCACGAGAGAAAAGCTGGGGGGGCTGCCGAGAACCTAACCTTTCCGCTTTGGGTAACCCCACGTCTGCCCGCGCTGACCAGTACTGGCCGCCCCTTCGAACCTGTGCAGCTGACAAGGTAAAGTTATCCAGAGGGGGGCTACTCCTCCTCCTGTATATTACGACCTGCCGGGAAACGTTTATTATCACGCCGGAACCCCGAACTCGACTATCCCACCCTGTGGTCATCAGGGGCATAGGGTTAGTTATACCCCTGCCAGTCGGGTTTCTGAAAAGCTGGCGCTGGGGGTCAGAACTCCACAGACATCTGCTGCGAGGTGAACCCTGGCGGCGGTGCCCAACACCCACGTATCGATTACAGCAGTAGCTCGACCTCGAGAGACCGTCCACAGGAAACCCAACCCTGAGACCCCAGGACGTCGGTTGACTTTTGGCGTGGGCTCGCCACGCGATCCATAGCAGAACCATCGAAACCCCGGAAACCCAGATCACCCTGGAGGCGAGCAGGGTGTCTCTTGGCATGGGTCTCCACTGTATGGGCACGATGCCCAACAGCGGTGCTTGCTCACGTGGCGTGCGGCCCGCTCTTGCGGAGGCCACGCTGCCTCTGGTGCCGTGGGCCACCTGCACGCTGCGCACCGCGCCCCGCGATGCGTAACGCGCCCTCACAACGCCCCCTGGAAGAATCCTGACATCCCTGATGGGCTTGTTTTCCACCACCACCACCACCACCACCATAGGTTGGAGGGGGAAGGGGCCCTCCTCCTCCTCCTCCTCCTCCTCCTCGTCCTTCTCCTCCTCGTCCTCCTCCTCCTTCCCCCCTCCAACCTGTGGTGGTGGTGGTGGTGGAAAATAGGCCCATCAATCCCCGCGTCGAAAAAAAGGCGGGACTCCGGCTACGATTGCGACGCCCAGGCCAAGAGACCCACGAGTAGCCGTGTGATTTTCAGCCCGGGCCAGCTTCCAGCGAGTCTTCCTCTCGGGCCCGAGTTCGGGCCCCGGGGGCTGTCAAACGTGGTCCCAGAACGAACGATCATCGGAGGCCTGGAAATGGGCACCAGCACCAACACAGGGGGCTGCCTCTACAGGGGGGAAGACGATCCTAGATCTCGGTGTTGGTGGTAATATTTCGGCCACCTCGGAAGCCAGAATATTACCACCATCACCGAGATCGGGATCTTCTTCCCTCGATGGAGGCACACCGCCGATACTGGTGTTGGTGTCAACCTCTAGGCCTGCGAAATTACCCTGGAGAAGGGGTCGGGAATTCTGGGGCGCGGGACCTGCGCCCTCGGCCTGCACCCTCGGCCCCGAGCGCGGGCGGCGGCGAGGCCGCCGCCGCGTCAGCGCGGAGGCGGGCCTGCCGCAGCGAGGCCCGCACGCGGGCGCACGCTGGCATGGGAGCCGAGACGACGAGGCTGGGAGGGGGATAGACTCGGGTTATTGAAGGGGCCCCAGGACACACATATAAATACACACGAATAAAAAGATTCCCCATATTTTCCCATGTTTTCGGGCTTTCTGTCTTCCCCCCCACTTCCCATATTTTCCCATATTTTCTGGGGAATCGAGGATTAATTGTGTCTGTGTGTTTCTTTTCCTCCTGAGTTATACTGTTCCAATCGCACTCAAGGGCCACACTCCAGGCATAAATTCGATCCCCCCGAGACGTATCGTAACAGTGTCTGCCCGCCACGCTGGCGAAGTGCCGAACAAGCATCGCCTCCCAGGGCCCGACACGTAAACACCTTGCGGCTTCGATACATCCTTGGTGCTCAAAATTCTTGCTGGCGATCAAGGCTAAAATGGATTGGAACATCAAACAAATCGGGTGAGGATAAGTTGGGGATCTCTGAGATCCGGCGGATCTGGAGGATGTCTCGGGCGCCGCGGCCTTCTCAAAGCGTTCTGAAGCGCTCTGAGTGTGTTCCGGAACGCTTTGGAACGGATGTATCCTCGTCCTAGCCCCGCCCGAGGCATGGGGGTGGGGATCCGAGGATCTGGCATCTTGGCGCCGGAGCCACGGATCGGGGAAGGCACCCACGAAACACGCAGGCCAGGCGTCGCCTGATCCAACGACGGAGCCAGGCAATCCTGCATGGAAGCGGGGCCCGTCGCTAATCACTGCGCCTCGATCCATATTTGCGCTTTCTCGGCGTGATCATCTAGAGGCCTCCCGGATGGCTTTCGAGTTGATGGAGTCGGAGGATCGAGCCGCCTCGCCGAGGCATCGCCGCTGAATCGACAACACCGGCGATGCATCGGCGACGCCGGTGATGCATCGGCGCCGTCGGCGTTGAGCAAATCGGGCCCCACGTGGAGCCGCATTGCCGATGCACCGCCGATGCGGCGCGATCCTCCAGCCCCATCTGCTCGGACCCCAGCTGGGAGGCCCGATCCATCAGATGCCCATCGTTGGACGCCCGAGTTATCCGGGGCAACTCGGGTCCGGGGTAACTCGGGTTTGGGTTCCCGAAAAACGAACCCGAGTTAGCCCTGACCCGAGTTACCCCTGATGATTCGGGGCTCTGGACGCCCGAAATATCCGGGGTAACTCGGGTCCGGGATAACTCGGGTTCGGATTCCCGAAAAACGAACCCGAGATAGCCCTGACCCGAGTTACCCCGGATGATTCGGGGCTCTGACATCGCAGAAGGGAAGATGCGCTCTCACGCCCAACGGCGGCGGGGGGCCCGAGCACCGCGGGCAATCGAGTCCCACGGCGCACGGCCACCAGAACCAAAGAAAACACATACATCCGAGGCTACGTGCGGCGAGACTCCCGCGCGGCCCGCACCCCGCTCTCTCCCTCTCTCGCTCTTCAGTTGTGTCTGTCTCTCTCTCTCTCTCTCTCTCCAATTGTTTTTTTGTCTAACTCTCTCTCTCTCTCTCTCTCCCTTTATATATATAGACATATGCAGATCTATGAGACATATACATCGTACGAAAATCATATGTCTCCCGTCTCCCCCCTTTCGGCGGAGCGCAGAGGGGGGACATGCCCCGACCTTCCGGGAGGACCCGACATTGGCACCCTGACCTCGACACCCGAATTCCGTCCGAGGCTTTGAGCAGTCCAGATCATCCTGTGAGCCTGGAATGCCACTGTGGCATAGCACTCTGGAAGGCCGAGGGTGCAGGGGACAGGCCTTCTCAAACAGCGCCGCGGCTTCTCCGAGGCCCTCCCCGGCCTCCTTTTGGAGTCCCGAAACGGTGCGGCGGCAGACCGTGCGGTGACCTCGAAATACCCCAAGACCTCACCGCACGGTCCGTCACCGCACGGTCTTGGGACCCCGGAGGCCCCCGTCGCCCGAGACGTCCTCGGAGAATGACCCGAATCCCAAAACCGTGCGGTGACCCCGAATCCCCACAGACCCACCACACGGTGTGGTCACCACTCGGGGATCTTCTGACCCGGGTCAATCCAGACCCGGGTCAGCAGGAAACCAACAACTGCAATGCAGAAACAAAAAAACTGCAACGCAAGTCTTCGCAAACCCGGGTCAACCGGCCGCCTCGCGGCCTCGAGCGGCTCGCGAATCCGGGTCAGCCAGAGGGGGTCTTCGCAGGATCCTGCAGGATCTGGCGCCCTGGCTGACCCCCGTTTGCATTGACCCCCGTCTCAAGGCTCCCGATTCGGGTCATAGCTCAGTTCTCCGGCGGCCGTTCGGGACGATCTGGGCACCCCCGTAACGCCCTCGGCGAGGCGCGGCCGCGGGAGCGGGCGGACCCAGAGGCTAGAGAACCATAGAAAAACCACGACAACGTCCGAAACCTGGAGTCCCTGAGCCTGCGTCCGAAAGCAAATGGAACGGACCCGTTTGCATTGACCCCCCTTTGCAGTGACCCCCGTCTCTTAGGCTCCCGATCCACTCCGTTTGGGCCCTCCCCGGCCCCCTGCAGGCGCCCCCGACATGTGGCTCCGGAGAGGCGTCGGAGAGCCCCCCCCTGCCTGCCTGCCCTCTCCCGGTTCGCCCCCGCGCCCAGGAGGATGCTCGGGAGGGAGGGAGGGAGGAGGAGGAGAAGGAGGAGAAGGTGTGCGCTCGGCTGCCTGGCTAAGAAAAGGAGGAGGAGAAGGAGGGAGGAGGAGGAGGAGGAGGAGGAGGAGGAGGAGGAGGAGGAGAGGGGGGAGGAGGAGAGAGGGGAGGAGGAGGAGGAGGGAGGGAGGATGATGATGATGATGATGATGATGATGATGATGATGATGATGATGATGATGATGATGATGATGATGATGATGATGATAATGATGATGATGATGAGGAGGAGGAGGAGGAGGAAGAGCAGGAGGAGGAGGGGCCTTCTTGTGTGCCCGTCTGGCGCTGTGTGAGCGGCCTCGTCCGAAGCGACAGCGACCATTCCACATTGTAGCTGAAATTGAAGAGTGAACACGCTGAACAACCATCCGTCGATACAGGACTGCCAGTCTTTGGGAGCTCCAAGCGGTGCTAAAGGGAAGAAGATGGAACGGAGAAAGAAGGCGGATGAGGGAGGAGGGAGGGGAGACGAGAGGAGCAAGGGTTACCCTGCCTCCCAGCCCAGGATGCAGGTCCGGGAAAAACAAAGGGGCGAACCAGAAGTACGCGCAGGGCATCGGAGAAGGGCCAAGAAGCTGACAACAATGATGGTGCGCGCCCGAGCGCGATGCACACGTCTGCAAGAGGGCCATCTCCGTCAGAGGGAGATGGGGGAGGAGGGGAGGAGGAGGGGAGGGGAAGGTTGAAGAGGGGGGGGGGAGGAGGAGAGGGGAGGAGGGGGGGAGGAGAGGAGCGGGGAGGGGAGGAGGGGATGAGGGGGAAAGGGGGAGCGGAGGTGGAGGAGGGAGGGGAAGGCTCATGAGGGGGGGTGCCGCCCCGCGCGGGCGAGCGCACGCGCACGCGAAGACGCCCGCAGATCGCGCCTGCTCGGAGTCGCCCTTGCAGAGCTCGTCCGCCATCTCCTCAGCGGTATGTGGACCCCGAGAGAGCGGCGGCTGTCCGCCGAAGCCTCCCAGATGGGGTCGGAGCAGGTGGGGGCGAAGGATCGCGCCGCATCACTTCGGCGATGCATCGCCGATGCATTGGCGATGTATCTAGGAATCTCGGGGGCCGCATGGGAACCCCACCCCTACCCCCCACGATTTCGGTAGGGTTCGCGTGCGGCCCCCTGGTATCGGCGACCGTCGGCGGTGCATCGGCTCTGACGGCTTGCAGGGGAAAGAGGGGGAAGGGAGGAGGACGAGGAGGAGGAGGAGGAGGAGGAGGAGGAGGACGGAGGACGG